>BQKN01059559.1:22389-58870 GCA_022839385.1 Asparagus kiusianus
ATATCTTATATCTCCATTGTGTATTGCTCATTGTTTATTCAACCCACAATCTAGTCTAGTTTGCTTACCCTTGTGTGATTTGTATATCCTTGTATATATCTCATAGCATATCTCTTTGCTAGGATATATCCCTTAGTTCATATTGCTTATCCTAGCTCATATATCTTGTTGTATTTTATACTTGCTTGGATAACTTGTTAATTAATTTTAATTGGCATATAATCGGATTAGATTAGCATAAGACCCTAATCACCCCCCCTCTAGGGTCTAACAGTTTGGTGCCCATTCAGTGGAAGGCCGCTGCAGTAAGGCTTATGCCTCTACTGATGAGCCAATCCCTGTTCCGGTAGCTCCTCGATTTGCTCCGGGTGTATCGGAAGAGCTTCCGTGGTTGATACTGAAAGGAGGGCGCCATAGTTTAAGGTAACTCATAACGGACGCGCCATTAGTGAAGGACCCAAGTTCTACACATCCGTTGAGGAAGCCGGACTACTTATTTGGCGACTCCATAGAAGATCCTACTACTGCATTTCTGGGAATGGAGCATTGGCTATACCATGATGACGGTGGCCATTTATATCTTCCTCTGATTCCTCGTCACCGTTCGCTTGCAGAGCTTCGGTGTCAAGCCGTTCCACGGGAAATGTCATGGAGGCTAACAGAAGAACACAAGCGCATTCATTGTGGCTATATCACCCATGGCACAATTCCCGGCTCCAGTAATCAGAATCGGATAACAGGGTTGTATCCGGGGATCGCAGGATTGAATGACCCACCCAAAGATGAGATCTTCACTGTCACTAATACTGTAAAGAATCGGCTTGTAGCTTTGGGTCGAGAGATGCCAGCGACCGACCATCGATGTTATGGCTGGGTACATTCATCGGATAGACTATGGTGGACCCGTTTGAGCAACTATATCTTAGACCGGTTTAGCGAAGATTTGAAGGCTAGTGGTTTATATGCAACCGTCTGCGTCACCACTTATGGACTAACCATTAGTGTCCCTCATTTTTTGGCGCTGTTGGAACTCTACAATCCTGACACCAACACGTTTCTGACCAAGCACGGAGAATTGGGATTGGCGTTGCATGAGATGCATAAGGTCTCTGGTCTTCCAATGGGAAATATGATTTATCAGGAATATTTTCCTTCTAACAGAGAGCTGCAGCAATTGAAGTCGTGGACACCCAACCACTATAATACTTTTTGGGATCTCACATGCTACTACCACATAGCTCTGGTGGGTGCTGATCCATTATCGAAGAAACCGCGGCCGCAGATTAGTTTGATGAAGTTCGCAGATTATCTATTCAAGAACACGAACAGTGTCCTGGATGAAACGATTGGCGAATTATCCCCGCTGACCACCTCCGAAGTGAATGAGTTGATCAAGAAGTCGAATGCTCAGTCTTATACTACAGCTGGTATTGAGGATGGCTTTGCTGCCGAGACCAAGTTCCAGACATTTTTGTGTCAAGGAGTTAAACCAATCCGGCCTATGACACTACTTACCGGGTATCTAGCTATCTGGCTGAAAAAGTGCGTAGTGTCATACCAATCTTCTGACACACTCCCCCTAGAAGTTTTGTTTCTAGCGGTTCTGCTTGCTCATCGGAAAAACCTATGTCTTTTTTCGGCAATGACCGCTGGTATTCACAGAGGGCTTCGTCAGATCGTGAACGCATTCACTCAAAGGGGGAACTCACCGCCAGCTCAGATTCCTCTCACAAAGGTGGAACTCCCCTACACTTATTTAATGGGTTGGTTGGTGCTTCATCGCTCGGATATGATGTCGGCTCCAACTTCTGTGGATCCCTCTCTCCCTTTTCTTTAAATAATTGATAATTGCAAATGGAAGGGATGAGGTTTCACAGAGGTGAGGAAGCAATTTCAAAATCACAAGTGCTGGGTCTTCCCTACTTGCTTCCCATGATTTTTAGGCCAATACGATGACTTATTGATAGGTGTAAAGAAGCCGAGCACGGGTCGGACTTCCCTCGATTCTGGCTGCTTCGATTGGAAAGTTAATATCCGGTCAGGCTATGTGATCTTCCGTGTACAAAACCATTGCTACATAGAACCCTACTTGCCATGTTGGTTCGCCCGTCAGTTTGGCTATGATCAGATTTATATCGGGAATCCGAAGCGAGAGCTCCGGACTCGTGGAGGTTTAGTAGATGGGGCTCGAGCATGGCTTTGGAACATCACTGGTTGTACTGGTGTCAAGTTCAACCTTCCTGGCGTCGAGCGTAAGTTGGAGCTAACTTTTCTATAGTGCCGGTGGCTCATGGCGGCCAATGAACACATACCAGTTCAATCGATCACCGAGTCAACCTACCACGAAGCTTCTCGGGTCGCTCCTCGAAGAGTCCATGAATCCGAGCTTGAAAAGAGGAGAAGGGAGGAACCAGCGGGTCCTTCTAGTCATATATCGCCGAGGGAGTCTACTTTACCCCCTGATAAAGAAACTACAGAACCTTATACTAGGGGTAGTGTGGAGATTGCAGGCGATGGCGAGGAAGAGGAGCTGGAAACAGGTGTGTCAGATCCCCTCTCCTTAGAATTATTTGAATTAGCAATTGCTGAAAGAACTCGCCGCTTTCGACTGTCCAAATCTTCGCCTCCTCTAAAGAAGCCAAAGATGCAAGTCTTGTTCACTTATCCTAATAAGATGTCAGTTGAAATCCCAGGTGCAGCTTTTGAAGAGGAGAGAGAAGAGCCCAGCCTTATTCATCGGACGCGGTCGTGACCCGCAACTCAGGTCACTACAAGGCACGAATTACGTTCTAAGTTTTCCGAGGAGAGGCTTGTTGATCCAGAGGAGGAACGTCCGGCTAAGCGCAAGAAGCTGGCTTTTAAGCGACGGGGCAACTCTAAAACGGGACCGGCGACTCAAGGACTGACGGCTGAAAGGGGTGAGTACTTATTGTATAATTTGTTCCGATATATGTTGAGCTTTTTAACTTAAACAATCTCGCACTTCGCAGAAAAAGATTTTGCAAGCGAATTTATCTTTGACGCCTCCTCCCCTAATCTTGACTTCTCGGAACTAACTTCTGGAATCAGGCTCGAGAAGCCCGTAGACGCTGAGACAAGTATCCCAGATAAGACTAGCGCGGTCCATGACGTCGAACCTGGCTTAACCGAACAGGCTGAGAGTCCAGGTATACTTAAAACCAGTAGCGCATCTTTTAGGTGGCGGGAACTGAACGATGGAGAATTCGTATCTCCGCTAACTATTTCTATACTTCTTACTCTGTTAGAAAAGCTACAAGAGGTGGATCGAAGCAATAGGATGCAGGAATCTACCGTCGCAGTTGAAGGTGAATCTTATTTGACTTTTGTTGTAAGTCTGGTTAGTCAAAATAGTTTGTATTTTGACTCTTGAACTTTCTTGTAGAGGCGATAACAGAGGGTCAAGGTGACGAGGGGGTTTCCCGAGGCGCATCTTTTGAAGAGGAAGGTGTAGCCTCACTTGATCTGGTATCAGCCTCGGAGGATATGCTTCTCGATGATATGTTGCGTGAACAAGCCTAATACGACGCTGCCAATCCAATAATCATAGCTGATTTGCCTGTAAGTATGGTTCTTATTCCCATGTTTCACTTATTTACTCGTGCTCTTTCATTTAATCATCGGAGGGTTCTAATCGTAGGACCAGTCATTAAGACTGATACAACTATTCCTAACGAAAAGTCTGGTGAATCTGAGGGTCTCGATTTCTTGCTTTTGGCAGGGGTTGTTATTGACGCTCAGTCATCAGGCTTCCAGCAACAACTCCCAGTTTCTTTGGGAATGCCAACTATTGTACCTGCTACAACTATTAGTGAGAGTTCGACTGAACAGGCCGTGAGACCAACTGAAGAAGTTGGTGCTTCAACGACTACTACACCCGTAACGCTTCCTGCAACACATGAAGTTGAGCAACCAGAAATGGGTGTAGTGTGTTCGGTTAGAGAAAGCTCTTCGGGGACTGGTAAATCCCGCGCGATATCCCCTCTCTTTTTTTTATTTTTTCTGACTTATAATTATGGGATATTCACGATCTTGTGCTTCCTTTTTTTGTTGTTGCAGGATTGTCGTCTTAACTTCGTGAAGCCGTTGATGCTTTATTATCTGACGATGACCCGGATAAGCTCCTCCTTAGCTTGGAAATCAAAAATTTCTTTAATTTTGTAGAGTCGTTAATCGATAAACTCCTGGAGAAGAGGATCCCTTTTAACCACTTCCAGTCGGTCCTTGAGCGCAAAATAGCCTTAATAAAGGACACTAGCTCTCTCAATACAGCTGACGCTTTTACTGATGATGTGAATCAATTAGAGCACGAATTTGTGAAACTACAAGAGCTCTAATCTGTTGGTGCTTCTGGCTATGTTGCTGCGCGAATAGAGGCTTGTCTACAGACATGGCGTGAATCTCGAGCATCCGTTGGGCTTGGGATTCAGGCACAGAGGAAACGTGTCGACCAAGCGGAGGAAGTTCTTTCCGAAAGATTAGCTCATTTATGTGAAATCGACTCGTCGTTAGCCTCCGTTGATGTTGAAATAGCAGAGCTTGAACAGAAACTGGCGGAGGCAAAACAACAGAGAGCTATTTTGGAGGTGACCAAGGCCGGGGAGGAGCATAGCAAAGCCGTGATGTCCAGCAAAGTGGCGCTCTCGAGGGAAAGGTTAGCCAAAATAGAGGAAGAAGCTACCCAACTCCTATCTGCTTCTAAGGACTCTTTCAAGACAGAGCTGCAGCGTGAGCTTGAACGTACTTATGCCGAAGAGTTAGCCAAGCTAGAGTAGCAAATTGTTAGTCATAAGTTCAATGTAAAGTGACTATAGCTGTTGTATCTGAACACTTGTTTTTTTGTTAGTGATACGCATATTTTGTTCAGTCTACTTTAATTCTTATTATGATTTCTCATTCCGCTTAGAATAATCAACCATAATACTTATAGGATTTTTGGCAAATTCCCAGCCATCAACGGATTTGACAAGCCTTTACCGATTACCGTTTGAATCGGGCTAGCCTGTGAATTATCTAGATCCGTTTCACAAGTAACATTGTGCTAAAGGAATGAACTCCTTTAGGCTCAATGCTACGAATTTGAATATGTAGACTTTGTCTTTCTTACGGTAAAAGACTAACCAACAGCGCGTATTAGGCGCCGACTTATCTCTACTTAGGATTTGAGATAAAATTCCCCATACTTGTAAGGTATGAATTACAGAGTTATTAGAATGTAATGTCTTTTTATAGGACAAAGATGAACCTAATACTAAAGATGATGAATTTTATATTCTATCTTCAGTCCTGTTTTTAGGGGAGAAGTGAACCCGATACCAAAGAGGAAGAATTTTATATTCTATCCTTGGCTGCAGAAGAAACTTAAAGTGGGATCTCCACTTCAAGAATCTGTAAGATGAAACTAAGAATGGGATCTCCACCCTGAGAATCGAGAGGATTCAGTTAACCCTAACTTTTATAGTATTGGTTATCTGATCCGGTAATAAGTCTTCTTGTTTATCAAGATGAAATTCGGAATCCAACCCTAACTTTTATAGGTTTGGTTGGAGAGAAAGGAGTGAAATGTTTTTGTTTATCGAATGGAATCCCAATTCTGACCATAGTCATTTGACAGTTTTGACCAAAACGGGATGTTGAGACGATCCTAACTTTTATAGGTTTGGTCGTTCAAAAGGAATGAAGGCCTTCGTTTATCGAAAGGGAAATCGATTTGAAAGTGGGCCTCTTGTTCATGGAAGGAATTGAGAGGAGATTTTTGGGGTGCTGGAGTACAAATCATAGTTGAAGTTTGACCAGACTTAGCCCAAAAATTTTGCTAGGCTAGCCGTGAACTGATCTGATCGTGAAGGACGGTGAGAACTCTTTTGTGAGGAAAGATTGATCCTGCAGAGTGATCAAATCTCATCTCAACAAGAGAGTACTTGGACGATTTCAGTGGGAGTTCTTTATGACCAGGCATGAACTGTTCAGATGACGGGTCTTTATTTAGAACAACCGGTTGATTTCGGGTTATCCTTAAGAATATCATATATGACATTCTCTAGGAACTTCCCATTAAAAACAAATCTGTTCTGAGCGTACTAAGGATAATACTTCTTCAGAAACTTGCCATTTATTGGCATCATGATCTTATCATCGTCTTTGGTGATTAGGCGATATGCACCTTTTGAGTAGACTGTCTCTATCACAAACGGTCATTTCTATTTGGGTTGGAATTTGCCTTTTTTCTTAGAATTAAGTATCATAGGACGCCTGACGGCGAGAACCAAGTCTCCTTCCTTGAAGCTTCATTGCTTAACTTTCTTGTCGAAAGCACGAGAGATTCTGGCTTGATAAAACTCAATTTGTTGTTGAGCTTGCAGGCGCTTTTCATCTAGCATCTCAAGTTCTTCGAGTCGTTTCTGGTGTTGTTCTTTCGTTATCATCCCTATTGTGAGAGCGATACGGAGGGATGGAATCTGAATTTCCAAAGGAAGAACATCCTCGCATCCATACACTAGTGAATACGGAGTGGCCCCAGTAGGCGTACGAACCGTGATACGATAGGCCCAGAGGGCTTCACCGAGTTTGTCATCCCAGTCTCGTTTATTAGTTTTCACGAGTTTTGACAAAATCTTTATGATTGTCTTGTTGAATGCCTCAGCTAATCCGTTTGTCGTAGGATTATATGCTGTAGAAGAGACGTCTTTGATTCTGAACTTTTCGCAAAATTTAATGAAAGCGTTGCTCACAAACTGAGGACCGTTGTCGTGTATAATTCGTCTTGGAATGCCATATCGATAGATGATGTGGTGTTTGATAAATTTGACGACATCGCTTGTCCTTACTTCTTTGAGTGGGACTGCTTCAGCCCATTTCGAAAAATAATTGATGATTAACAAAATGAAACGGTCACCTTTAACTGATGGTGGGAAGATCGGACCAACGATATCCATTCCTCAAGTCTCAAATGGCCATAAAGTAGCTGAGGGGTGGAGGTGTTCCGGGGGTTGGTTCATATAATTTGCGTGTATTTGACATGCATGGCACCGTCGAGCGTAGTCAACCACATCTTTGACCATGGTTGGCCAATAATATCTGAATCTTCTGAGTCGATCACAGTTTGGGACCGGGTTGGTGTGCATCGCAGATTCCGTCGTGAGCTTCTTTGAGAGCCTCTTCTGCCTCCTTGGTTGAGAGGCACCGAAGTAATAACCCATCGTATGCACGACGATATAGTGTATGGGTTGTTGAATTGTAGTAGAATCTCGGAGCTCTTCTTCGAATCGAGTCCCTTCCTTTTATGTCCTGTGGCAAAATACCATGCACCACGTAGTCAATTATAGGAAATCTCCAGTCTCGGGGCTCAAGATTGATCCTAGATGTATATGCTTCCTTAACGTTAATGGTGCAATCCGGCACAAATAATTGGTGGGTTCTGACGGCAATGGATTGTTCGGAGTTAGGAGGTTGTGGTAAAGATATCGATAATGTTTCCAGCGCATCTGCGTATGCGTTCTGAAGGTGCGGAATGTACTCAATGAAGAATTGTTCGAACAAGCTTGCCATTTCGATGGCTGCCTTGTGGTACGGTACTAAGTCTTGATTTCTAACTTCGTACTCTCCCCGGATTTGGTTGACTATTACTTGAGAATCGTCAAAAGCCTCGAGATATTCGACCCCCAGCTCTTTGATGAAACTATGTCCGATAAGCAGTGCGT
Source organism: Asparagus kiusianus (assembly GCA_022839385.1). Classification (NCBI taxonomy): domain Eukaryota; kingdom Viridiplantae; phylum Streptophyta; class Magnoliopsida; order Asparagales; family Asparagaceae; genus Asparagus; species Asparagus kiusianus. The sequence goes on from BQKN01059559.1 coordinate 30,108, forward strand.
TATATTCGGCCATATTATTAGAACACTTTCCTATCAATTAGTATGCTCGAGGTATTACATGTTTTTCCGAAGAAACTAGGACAACTCCAACTCCTGCGAAGATTTTAGAGTTACCGGGAGCGCTTGTTGTATTGGTTGCTCGGGAAGCTCTATCGAAATATAGCTGCCATACCTGTTGATGATATGTAGTATTGACTTCGTGAGCTTCATCGGGCAAATCATCATACAACTCAGCTGTGTCCGCTATGGGGTTAGCCGCTAGAAGATCGCAAATCGCTTGTCCTTTGACCGACATCTGTTGTTTGAAGTACAAATCGTATTGAGACAGGAGTAGGGCCCACTTTGCTAGTCTCCAATTCATAGAGGTTGGCTGTGTCATGAATACTCGGACCAAATTAATGTTGGAAATGACGTAAATCGTTTGTCCTACTAAGTAATGCTGTATCTTTTGGATAGCGAACACTAAAGCGAGGCATTGTTTCTCTACCATTGGATACTGAGACTCGGCACCAACCAAAGTTCGACTCAAGTAATAAATTGCTTGTTTGTGACCGTTGTAATTGTCTTGTGCGAGTAAAGCACTTAACGAGTGGTTCATCGCTTTAATATAAATTAAGAATGGCTTACCTGACTTCGGTGCCACAAGAATGGGAGGATTCGCCAAATATGCTTTGATATCCTCAAATGCCTTTTGACAAGCGTCATCCCAGACGAAGGATACACCCTTCTTGGTGAGTTTAGAAAATGGCTGACATTTTCCAGATAGATTTGAGATGAACCGACGTATGTAGGCCAGTCGCCCCTGTAATCCTCGAAGTTCTTTGAGATTTCTCTGGGGTTACAACTCATGTATTGCTTTTACTTTATCGGGGTCAATGCGGATACCCGTCGTAGTGACGACAAATCCCAGAAACTTACCGCTGGACATTCTAATAAAAGACTTGGTGGGATTCATTTTTAATTGGTGAGTTCGCATGAGGTCGAACATTGTCCTTAGATCTTTGATATGATCGTCCTTGTTACGACTTTTCACCACCAAGTCATAGACATAGCATTCAACAGTTTTTCGGAGATGTTCTTAGAAAATCTTAGACATTGTCCTTTGATAAGTGGCGCCCGCATTCTTCAATCCAAAAGGCATGACTGTATAGCAGAAAACACCTAGAGGTGTCCTGAATGTAGTATGTTTTTCATCATCCAGGTATATCTTGATTTGATTGTAACCCAAAAACCCATCCATAACGGATATTCTGTCAAACCCACACGTGTTATCGATAACAACATCTGTGATGGGGAGAGGGAAATCATCTTTTGGACATGCATTATTCAAGTCTCTGAAGTCGATGCATATCCTTACTTTCCCATTTTTCTTGAGGACCGGAACTATATTCGCGAGCCAATCCAGATGTTGTTCTTCCCGAATAAAACCAGAATCGATTAATTTTTTAACTTCTTCTTCAATCGCTTCCATGATTTATGGACGAAACCGTCTTTGCTATTGTTTGATAGGTTTTGCATCCGATTTGATGTTAAGACGGTGTGCTGCCACGTTCGGATCAAGCCCTGGCATATCTTCATAACTCCAGGCAGAAACATCTATGAATTCTCTAATAAGGGAGATTAACTCCTCTTTTTCATCCGGTGGAAGACTATCACTTACGAATATGGGCTTTGGATTCGCTTCATCACCTATATTCACCTGGACCATTTTATCTTCGGTAGGAGGTTCTCTTTGCTCGAATCGATCTTCATACTGAATATTCAGATGATGAATCCATGGGTCCTCCCATGTTGACAACTTTTCATCTTCTTGTATCCTAGAAGGATCGACTGTGGTCATATTCGACATCAGGCCTTTGAATACTTCTCTAAGGCTGACGTCTGAGTCCTAATTAGAAGAGTCGGAAGAATACCCATCTTGATTTGCTAAGTGGTCAATGACTTACCAGCAACATTCGTCATCAGAAGCATAAACCAGACCCATTTTATAGCCATAATAGTTATAGGGTTTTCCTTTCGGTACATAGGCCATACGAGGCAGAACTCGTGGGCCTCGACCAAAACAAAGACTTTCTTCGAGCGCAAAATTGTATCCCCATTTTTTCATGAAATCACGCGCCTGTTGACTATATCTGGATAAATGAAGGCCAGATCTCTCCTTATCTTTTTCTTCATTTGAAAAGAGATACGATGGCGGAGATACTTCCCCTTTACCAAAAACTAACTCCTCCTCACCCCCTGCTTTAGCAGGAATGACGAAGGTTGTTCCAAATGAGTCTTGGAAGCGTTTTTTCATGAAGCAAGATGACTGAAGCGGCATGTGTAAGTCGGGATTATCGTACAATCCCGGTATTACATTAGCCAAACACGGTGAGTACTCTAAATCGTCATTTATTATTTCTTCGGCAAGTTGCCAATTACAACTACCGTTAGACGATTCACCATCATCAAGACCGATTACAAAGGGTACAATGTCATTCAGTACAAAACCGCCATTGTAATCAAGCCCGACTTCGGTGTCAGCTTGTTCTCCACTATCTGTACCTTGAGCCGATGATTCAGTATCAGATTTAGCACCGTAGAGGAGGAAATCGGTAAAGTAGTTTTCTAATCCTTTAAATGGTTGCTTATCCACGACCACTGTCTTGACTTCATTATTAGCGTCTATATATTTTAAACACTGATGAAGAGTAGAGGGGACTATAAGATTACCATGGATCCAAGGTCGACCCAATAGTAAATTATAAGAAGTTTCCACATCGATTACGTAGCATGTAACTTCGGACTTTAAATCCCCAAGTTTGTACTTTATCCGGATTTTACCCAAAGGTCCGGATCCACTGGTATTGAACCCGTATATAACGGTACCTATGGAAGATAGCCTGCTCGCTAGAATTCCGAGGTAGTACATCAACCGGAGTAGCATGATGCTCACAGCGGAACCCGGATCAACTTGGATTCGGTTAACAACGCTGGAGCCAATGTATCCGGTGAAGTATAGAGGTCTATCATGCTTTGAATTCTTCACTTTCATGTCATCCTTAGTGATATAAGGGAATTGTTTGGCCGATAAATTATAAAGCTAAACTGACGATTCTGCTTCTTCGAGAACTGGCTTGACTTGAGTAAGGAATGTGTCAGAATCAGCTAAAGCTTCTCGCAATGCTTCTCTAGTATCCTTGGAGAGGCGCAATAACTCATATAAAGTTATTCTCACTGGGATGTTAGCTAACTGAGCCATAACATCAAAGCGGAGGAGTATTTGAACTTCCTGGTTTATCTCTCCCAATCAGACGATTGAACCGAGCCTGCTTCGGGTTCTGACCTTCTTGAGTCTGAGGCTCTTTCTCTTTCTGTTTATTGGCCAATTTTTTTTAGGATTTCCCAGCTGGTGTAGGGGGAGTCGTGACCACCCCCAGTTCGGCTAACGTCTTGGCATTTGCGTCAGAAGTTTTAGGGTATTTATAATGATATTCATTCCCACCCCTAGTGACAAGAGACTCTCGTTCATCTTTAGAAAGTGATAAGGTGGGGATACCTTCATCATCTTTTTCAGGAATTGCTGTGGTGGGACAGCAGGTCTTGTCCTTACCTTTGGACTTTTTTTTAGATGAGGATCCTGCCCATTGTTCATCTTCGGGCAAGTCTGGGTGGACCTAAAGCATTTTGCCGCTAGGAGCTATGTGTTGTACAAGTCCTTTCTGACGTTGTCCATAAGGATCATCGTTAACAGTCTTCACTTGTACTTTGGATACGGACTTTGGCTGAAACCATGCCAGAGGGACAGAGCCAAAGCTAATAGAAACTGCGTTCGCGCCCACCTTCTTCTCTTTAGACTGCTTTGGAGTAATGATTCCAACATCAATCAAGGCCTAAATCTTGTCCTTGAGAGCGTAACATGACTTCGTGGGATGATTGACTGTTCTGTGGAATGCACAATATCGCGAATCTGTAACTTTCTTAGCTCCCTCATGATCGGTGATTGGAGGTAACTTAATTTTGTTATTCTCCAGCAAATACTTGAAGATACCAGGAACCTCATCTTCCTTGAAGGAGTATTCCTTCGGGAATTTTGGCTCAAAAGTTTTATGTTGCCTTGGAGGCCGTTGTTGCCATTGAGGCATTTCTTGCTTTGACACTTGTTGTTGCGGCTGCTGTTAGGGTTGTAATTCAAACGTCTGATTCGCGTCTACCGTATTCGCCCGCCCCTTCCCTTTACCACAGGGGGGAGGGGGGGATAAAGTTCTATTTTTAGGTATTGTTTGCTGGTTGCCCCCTTTCAGCTTTCTTCTTTTTGAGGAAGCGTTTAGCCTGCTCTCCTCGCACTTTCAACTCCTTCCATGTTTTAAATGGTGCGGTGCCCATAGCTTCTAACACGTCTAAGGAAAGGTTGTTGTGGCATGTTTGGAGGACGAACTCCTCCGTGACCAGATCTCGACAATTCATTGCCTTGTTCCAGAAGCGTTTGACAAAGTTCTCAACGAGCTCTCCATCTTTCTGTTTCTCTTCAAAGAGTGTTCCTATCGACACTTCAGTATCATCGTCGAAGAAATTAGTGAGAAACATGCTTTCCATATCATCCCAGGTATTGATACTCCCCGGTTTAAGACGGCGGTACCAATCAAAGGTAGCTGCACGAAGGGTTCCTACGAATGACCGTACCATCAGAGGTTTATTGCTAGAAATGATCCCTAGGTGAGACTTAAAATAAATCAAGTGTTGAGTAGGGGAACCCCTTCCATGAAACGGTGTGAAGTTAATCAAGTTGAACTTCGCTGGGTATAGAATTGAGTCCCACTCTCTCGGGTAAGGACACGAAATGCCAGTCATTTTTACCTCTTGAGCAGACATCAAAGCATTGATTTTGCTTTCCAAGTCTTTCATCTTAAGGTCTTCGCATACATCTTTCTTCTGGCGATTTTGGGGAGGGATATTAGTACCACCCCTAATGTTAAGGGCCTCTTCGGTATTTTTATCCTCAGGTGGAACATCAACATTGATATTTTTCTCTACTTCTGAGTCACTATCTATTTGATTGGTAGTCCGACGACGACTAGATTCACCGCGCTAATTTGATAACTGCTAGAGTTGTTGGGCATGTAAATCTTTAACTTGTTGAACAATCATCTCCGTTTTGATTTTAAAGTCCTCTTTATGCTTAGCCAAAGCTTCTTGAAGAAATTAAGCCATCTGTTCAGTAGTGATCATGAATGACTCTCGAGTCTGTCCCGTACTAGACACAGTGGCATTTGAAGCGATCGCAAAGTTAGCGTCTGATGCTTCATCGTCTGAGGATTGTCCTCTCTGAATTCTCCTATAATCTCTAGGCCTGATAGCCCCGGTTTGTAGTCGAGTCAATTGCTGAGATATTTGTGGATAAGGTTCGGGATTAAAACGTCGCATGGACTTTCCTTTGTCCGTCATGTTAATCGTGACTTCTGAGAATTCATCTTGAACAGCTAGCTTCCTTTTACGAAAACGTCTTGACTTGTGTCTTAGCGTTTCTGTAAAAAGTCTCTCAAACACCAAAATCCTTTGCTAGGCAGTCTTGGAGCAGTTACGCTCTGATAATACCGCCTTAATGAGTTTGGTACATGGACACAGAGAATCTGTTTCCCGGGTATTTCTCTTCCGAGATTTATTCATACCCTCAGCCTGATAGTACAACTCGTCGATATGATTATCGGAGCAACCTATCTTGTGCTGGCATGATTCTCCCATTCTAACGTCGTCGTCTTCCGACGAACATAGCTCTCTTTGAGGGTATAACGCCTTGTCGTTATTCTCAAGAGTCGCGCGTTTGAACCCATGCCTTCGTGCACGTGAGGACCCAACGGGCTCTTGGACTTCAACCACAATCCAAGGCGAGTGGTTATCGGTATTTTCTCCGTAGGAGAGATCTTTGACTTACTGGGCCGTTGCGTACGACCCCCATTCTGACGAACCATCCAGGGTTCATTTTTATGCAAAGGACCGAGACGATCCGTAATCTTTACTTTGAATTAGGACAAGTCCGTACTGTCGTGAGGTCCTACTGAAGGTGAGGAAGTCATTAGAACAGAAACAGGAGCTGTCGGAGACTCGAAACAGGTCGTGGGAGGTGAAATTTATGCAAATAGGGGATGAACGGCTTGGCGGTGACGCGGGCCAACAATTGGTGGCTCGGCCTTGGCCGAGCCAGCTTTTAGTAGCTGAGCCCTGGCCGAGCCAGCAACCAACAATTTTTCTTTTTTGGGTCTCGTTTTGGATTTTAGCCTCCAGATTTGACGTGGTTTTGACAGTCTGTTGTCTACCTCATTTGTTTACAATTTCTTAGCCTCTTTCATCAGAATTCTTGCGTACGCAAGTAAAGCGTGGCGTTTCTTGATCCGTTCTTCATGAGTTGAACGTGTCTTCTTAACGGGGACCCACTCATTCGCCGTTGATTTAGAACAATCGCCCGCTTGCTGCCGTGGTGGTTGGTGTCTTCTAGACTTCAGATCCGCTTCATAGCGGATTCCATCAACTAGCTCAGAAGCTTTGGCCAATTGGCGTGCGAGGCGTTGACGTCGTCTTTGGCGCGCTCTCTTGGATAAGATCGGCATGTTTTTAGTAGTAGCTTCGGCTTTGCAAGGTATGCCTTGAGCCGCTGCGGGATGAGGATCTTGGTTTTGAACCTTTAGGTCCAAGTGCCCTCGACCCTTCCTTGTGGAGTTTCTCCTATTCCTACGAGGAGAGGATGATCTGGAAGATGAGGATAAGTATTCTTCATACTTTGCCTGGTCGAACTCGTACTCGACCTCCTCGTTGATCGGGATGATGATCTTTGGTTGCGACACTACAGCTTCGGTAGAAAAGCTGTTAGCTTTCACTGTGATCGCCAGTTTGTTTCCATCAAAAGTTATATTTTCCATTGCTTTTAAACCTGTTACACCGTTTATCGATTACAAGTTCAAACTGAAATAAAAGTTGATCTTTTTATAAGATCTTCTTACAATAAAAAATAAAGATTACAACTTTATCAAACAAAACGTAGCAGTAGTTTATCTCACGCTGCTTTACGTGGGATCTTTGCCTGTGCCGGGGATGCGTTAGTCCGTGGACCACCACAGATCAAACCCGATAGACAATATAATTACGCTCTTGTTTCATGAAGGAAACAATTGCGAAAGCGACAATCACGACCAAGCGAGATTGTGGCTCTTCTTGAGATTAAAACCAAGTTTAATCCGGAGAAAAGAAGGGAAAAGAATCAGAAACCTTTCGAAGGGCTTTCTTTATGAAAGTGTTCGCCAAGATCTGATGATTCTCCTCTGAAATTCGTGGTTAGCTAGACAATTTGACAGCACCTCGCCTTCTCAATTTCAGATCCTCTTTAAAGAAGACCCTAGGCTTCTATTTATAGGCCTTTGGAGACGTCCTTTTGAATAAGAATTCATGTTGAAACATCATCTACAGTTAATAGCCACTTAAACGCATTTAGGGATAACCTCCAAACAGTTGGGGAGATCCTGAGACGAAAGAATCCTTAAAAAATCATCGAAATTCGCGTTTTAAGAGGTTTGGGAGTCAAAAGGAGTCCTGGTGGCTCGGGACTGTGCAAGTCACCATTTGGTGGCTCGCATGTGTGCGAGCCACCAAATGGTGGCTCGCATGGGTGCGAGCCACCATTTGGTGACTCGCGCTTACACAAGTCCCCGAGTGGTGTTTCGTACATCTTTTTGATATTTTGGCGATTTGTGACTCCTCCAGTTCGCTTGTTTTACGTACGGTTCATCGTTTCGCTGATTTGTACATTTTTACTGATCCACTTCGTACACTTACTAGTGTCGGATAAATTCCCTTGACTTGGATAATAACATTTATCATCTTCTCATTGTCTTGAACTGTGTTTGGGGAAGTTATAGGTAATTTTTAATGTCTACAGGATTGTCCCATCTCGTTCTCATCATCAGAGGATCGTCTTGTCTCACTATCATCGTCTTCATTGATTGTCCATGGATCATGTTGATTGAATCTGTCAGCGGATTTCTCAGCAATTTTTGCGTGCTCAATCAGATCTTTCCATGAGTTAGCTTTAATTCAGCTGAGAAAGTTGTGCCAGCATGTTTCAAGCAACATCGGGAGTGACATGTCCTGACAACGCAAACTTAAATTGCGAAACCATTCGATGTAACCTTTTACTGAGTCATCTCATCTTTGTTTCTCTAAAAAGAGCCTGACCATTGTTACATCAGATTGGTCCTCATAGAATTGGGACAAGAACTATACTTCTAAGTCAGCCTAGTATTTGATTGATCCTTCGGGCAGATTCTGAAACTAGTCAAAGGCTACCCCCTAAAGGGTGCTAATAAAAAGACACACCTTTATGGCGTCATTCCATACTATATTTCCCATTTGCTGATGGAAGTAGTAGATGTGTTGGTTTGGGGAGCCTTTGCCATCGAACGTATGTAATGTTAGCGGGAAAAACTTCATGATTGGGAATAGAGTCCCATTCAATGGGATAAGGTCAAATGATCCCAACCTTCCTTAGCTCGGTCCTCTATGTAACAGCGTTGATCTAGTTTTGTAGGCTTTTGAGCATTTTTAATTTATACCTCATTTTCAGTAGACTAGGTATTTCAAACTCAGATCGAGAGGAGAAAACATACTATTGGTGCAATAACTCCTTATTGACGGGGATGTAACAGGCTACTTTCCTTTTGAACTACTCACAGGGGACTGGAAAGTGAGTAGCAGTTGCTGAAGAATATTTTTGAGTTGGTCGAGGCGCTCGTCGGATGCCTTCTTTTGGGCCTCAAACTGACAAATAAGATTGTTGATACCCTCTCTGTTTGCCATGTTGGTAGCACAATCCCACTCTTGAATTGAGCTAGGATTCGTGTTTGATGCTATGACTGAGTTAGCACCACTAGCAAAAGGATGATCAGCTTGTGACAGAGTTTGTTGAATAGGTGACCTCAAAACAGAGCAGTCAAAGGGGATGGCTACCCCCTGTCTCGATCAAGTATAGTGATAGACACCACTTGTTTCTAGATTTGATGTGCTATCGTCATCTTCTTGGATTACACCGATCATATTAACCATGAACACTTGGAAATCAAGGTTGAAAGTAGCCTTGTTCTTATGAGATCGCTATCGCTGCTGGTTAACCTTTAAGGAAGCATGATGAGCATCATGAGATGCTTTAAAGAGAACCCCATAGAGGTTGTTGACTGACATCCAAATTCGAGGGACGTGATAGTCATGACCTTCGCTTTGGGCGAGGGTCATTAAGACCTTGCTCGGGGTGAAGCTCATTTTGCCTTCAGCGACATTGAGGCTATTTCTGGTGTGGTTCACTTTGCTTTGGCTGAAGCTAGGATTATCTTTACTCTTGGTGAAGTTCGCTCTTTCTCCGGCGAGACTAGTGCTATCCTTAAAGAGGCTTGTCTTGCTCCTCACAAAGTTTGTTTTACCTTCAATGACGATGACGCTATCTTTAGTGAGGCTCATCTTGTTGTAAGTGAAACTTGAGTTGCCTTCACTCTGGGTGAAGTTTATATAGCTTCGAGCGAAGCTTAGATTGCCTTTGGCAAAATTCATCTTGACATATGTGAGGGTCAATTTTGACACTAGGTTCGCATTGTGGAAAATTTTGCGACAACTCATCATGGTTACCATTGATGATTGGTTCAAGGAAATGAATTCCTCAAACTTCGTTTGGTCAAATTTAATGACTAGCAATTCAGTGAAAGACCTGGGGTCTTAGTGTCAGACTGCGACACAATCATCTCGTCGAATGAGAAGGAAGTCCCCAGCAGAGTCCCCATCTTATTTCAGATCTTTTTGTATTGGAATTGACATAGATTACAATAAAAAGATTACAATAAAATAAAGGAAACTTTATTCTTCCTAGGGTTCTTTTATGTGTGCTGATGGAGCGTCGATCTTGTACTCCATTGACGGTTTGGCTAAGACGATGGGTCTTTCACTAATTGATAATCTAATCCCTCAAAAGATAGTATAATCTTCTCTGGATAATGAGATGTTAACAGATCCTTTCTCATAAACACTATTGATTAAGCTAGATGACTAGCTGAAGAGAACGAATCCTTTCTCACAAAGATTGTTGATCAAGCTAAATGATTAGCTGATAATGATAATATATGAAGATCAATGAGAATGGAGAAGAGATAGGCTTTTTGTCAATGTAGACTTTGAATCTCTCTCTCTTTCATCAATGGCAAAGTCTAGCCAATATAATATTAGCCCCAAGTCCTTTTCCTTCACCTCCGTGCCCCCTTGGCCCTATGCTTCATGTTGACCATGCCTATTTATAGGCTTAAGAGTATTAAGTGGGTGAGTTGGTGGGCTTTAACTTTTCTTAAATGGATGAGTTAGTGATCATTAACTCCCCTTATTTCTCCTACAAATAGATGAGTTAGTGGTCATTAAATCCCCTTAATAGCTGAGTTAATAGTCATTAACCGCTTTCTTAAAACTAGCATCTAAAAACGGTCATGGGTGAGGTTTGGCAATAATGACCATAGCCAAAGTTCACCAATAATGACCACAGGCGAAGTTCGTTAATAATAACCATGAGCGAACTTCGTCAGAATGGGTGACATGGCCCACTTGGGCTATTGAGCGATGCTCGCGGTTGCTGGGTGAACTTTAGTTTCAATAAACTTCTCTATGACTTTCACGAACTTTGCTCCAGCTTCAACTTCAATGAACTTCGCTATGGCTTCGGTGAACTTAGCTATGTGTCCCTTGTAGACTATTCGGATGAACCTCGTTAGAAGCTATTTGAGCGAGCCTCACTAGAATAGGTGACACAGCCTATGTAGGCTATTAGGTGATGCTCGATGCTTCTTGGGTGAGCTTCGCTACAACTTTGGAGGGCTTGGCTGTAGCTTTGGCAAACTTTGCTAAGCCTTCGGTAAACTTCACTACATGGCCCGTGTGGATTATTTGGGTGAAGCTCATTTCTGGTGAACTTTGCCTGAATCTTCACTTTGATTTGGTCTTGATAGCAAGCTTCATTATAACCTCGACGAGCTTCGTTGTAGCTTGGCCGAGCTTTGGTGATAAGTTCAAATTTGACTCAGAATTGACTTGAACTTGTTTATCAACTCGACTGACTTGAAAACGCTTTTTAATTCGGCCAACTTGAGGACACCTTTTGACTCAGCCTAGAGTCTAAATTATAGACACTTTTCGACTTGGACTCATAGTTTGACTTGAGGACACCTTCTAACTCGGTCCTAAGTCCGACTTGAGGATTGACTCAGACTCAGGTCATCTTTGGCTCGAATGCAATCATATTCACACATGATCCAAGTGAATTTCTCTATAGTATACCATATGTTGATGCTTGAGCCCATCTAAAGTGTTTAGTCTATGGGTGTTCACTTGCTGAACTTGGATTGAGCATTAGTTCAAGAGAAAAACCTTCTATAGGCTTAAGGCTGACCCTTGAGGTAAACCTATGGTCATTAGAAATAATTTAGTCTTTCCTTTATTAGTTTTTACTTTAGTTTTTAATCTATCATATATATTTTTAATCACATCAATATATACTAGATACATATTTTTTTTTTTAAATCCATTACATTACCTCTCTAAGACTCTATCATAAGCTTTTTCTAGGTCAATGGAAATCATATGTCATTCCTTTCTTTTTTTCTCTATATTTCTCTATCAACCATCTCAAAATATTTATATGTTCCATCGTTGACCACCCGGTCATGAAATTAAATTAATTTTCAAATACATTTATCTCTTTTCTTAGTCTTTGCTCAATTACCCTCCCATAGTTTTATAGTATGACTCATGAGTTTAAAACCATGATAGTTTGAATGAGTTTGTATATTTTTTATTTTTATATATCGGTATCAACATTCTAATCCTCCACTCATTGGGCATTCTCTTTGTCTCAATAATATTATAAAATAATTTGGTCAACCATCCTAATCCATTATCTCCAAGGCATTTCAAAACTTTAATAGGGATACTGTCTGATCCTACGGCTCCTCCACTGGTTATTTTCTTCAGAGCATCTTTGACCTCATTGATCCTAATTTTCTGACAATACCTATAGTTTCTATCATTCACTCTATGGTTAAATTCTCAATATTGCTCACCTATTTGGTTACCATTAACCAATTTATGAAAGTAACTCATCCACCTCTCTTTTATTTCCCTGTTGGTTATTAGAACTCTTTGATCTTCGCTCTTATTACACCTAATATTACCTTAGTCCCTACTTTTCCTTTCTCTCATCTTAGTAAGCTTACATAAATCTTTTTCTCTTTCCTTAGATTCTAACTTTTTATAGAAATAATTACACAATTTTTAAAAATCTCCTCAATTAAATATATAATTTAATTAAAAAATTCGGGGCCTTAAATCCTATACCCCTTAAATATATTTTGACCTTAAAGTTTCTAACTAAGGTAGATATGTACCTTTAACATTCTAGATGCTTCTCCAACATCAGATCCTCCCACTCCTAGGTACCTTCACCAGGGGAGTACATATGCCATTGTACAAGCACCAAAGAAATAACTTTATTCTTTATATACCTTTCCCTTGCGTTAATGATTGAAATTGGATGTTGAGTGTAGGATAAGTTCTCTTCGATTGTTAGTTCTGAATGATCTAAAATATGACTCTTGTTGGATACATGCTTCCTTAATTGTGGCACATAGAACATGTTGTGTACACCTTGCAATTATGGTGGCAATGCTAACTTGTATCCTATCTTTCCTACTTGTTGTATAATATCACATAGTCTAATTTATAACAGAGTCAACTTCCCACAAGTACCAATATGAATAACTTCATGAGTCGACAATATTCATCCTCAGCAGTCTTGAGATGCTTTCGAACTATCTTAATCTTCTCCTCATATAATCAGATGAGTTTCAGGACCTAATAACTTTCTCTCCCCTACTTCATCCCAACATAATGGTGATCTGCATTTTCTCCTATACAATGCCTTAAATAAGAACATCATAATGCTAGCTTGATAACTGTTATTGTAAAAGATTTTGTAAGATGTAAGTAATCTTCCCACGAACCTCTAAATTCTAAGGCACATGCTCAATGTGTGTCCTCCAATATCTGAATGGTTCACTTTGATTGAACATTAGTTTGTGGATGATAAGCGATGCAAATTTTCAATCTAATGCTCAACCTCTCCTACAAAGTTAGCCAAAATTGAGAGAAGAATCAAGTATCTCGAATTGAAAAAATAGAAACTAGCATTCCGTGAACTTTTACTACTTCTTATATAATATGCTCTGCCAATCATTCAACAATCTCTCTAACTCAAAAGAGTATAAAATGAGCACGCGCTATAAGTCAATCAATAATTACCCAACTGCATTATCATGCTTTTGGCTCCTAGGCAATACCGCCATGAAATCCATAATATTGTGCTCTCACTTCCATTCTAATATCTGCAATAGCTACAATAGACTAACAATGTTATGGTGATTTGGTTTTACTTGCTAACACACAGGGCATTTGGACACATATTCGGCATTGTCACCTTTTATACTATCACCCCAAAAGTACAATTTTTGGCCTTTAATCTTTATTCCTACCAGATGAACTAAAAATATTGAATAATTAGCTTTGTGAAGTAATACTCTTTGAACTTCACCTTTTGGAATGCACAAATGGCTTCCTTTCCACAAGGGATCATCTCAATGAATCTAGATCTATTTTCTCTTACCTTCAAGCACTTTCTTTCTAACCTCATTGAGCTACTTGTCATGCAACTGTCACTCCTTAATATGGTCGATTGAAGGTTGTACTTATATATTCATTAGTTGTTCACAGCTACTTGCTAGAATAATTTCAATACTATGATTCTCGATCTATGTCGTTAACTTATTCTGTTTGATGAATATCATAGAGCTTGGCATTTTGCTGAGTGCATTGGGCATAATATTCACTTTATCCAAATGATATTAAAGATTGATATCATAGTCCACCATATGATTTCTAATCATCACCTTTGGTGCATATTAAGCACATTCTAGATATAAATGTACTTTAGACTCTTATGGTCAGTGAAATCTTTTACTTTCTCTCCTAGATATAGAGTTAGCAAATTTAATGCATAAATAATCTTGGCTAGCTCTAAATTATGACTAGGATAATTCTTCTTATGTGTTCTCAGTTGTCGAGAAGCATACACAATCACCTTTCCATTTGCATTAATACACATCCTAATCCAATTCCTGACGCATCGATGAGAATTATGAATTTACCACTTCCCTCAAGGTAATGTCAATGTTGGTGCTGTCGTTAGGTAAATCTTTAGAGTTTCAAATACCTTTTGACAGTCTATTGTCAGGCTGGATTTCTTACCCTTGTAAGGCAACTTCATCATTGGTGCCACAATGCATAAGTAATCTTTAATGAATATCTGATAATAACCTACCATTCCTCAAAAACTCTGAACTTCTCCTATGATCATCAGTAGCATTCTCTTCAAAACTACTTCTACCTTGCTCAGATCAACTAACAAATCTTTGAAAGATATATTGTGACCTACAAAAGATATTTCTCTAGCCAAAACTCACCCTTTCTCAGTTTTCCAAACAAACATTCTCTCCAGATAATATTTAAAAATTATCTTGAGATGCACTTCATGCTCTTCCAGTGTCTTTGAGTACATCAGTATGTCCTCAATGAATACAACTACAAAGTAGTCCAAATATTGTAAAACACATGGTTCATTAGACTAGTGAAAACAGATGGCACGTTTGTCGCACAAAATGACATAACTGGAAATTCAAAATATACATAACACATCCTAAAAGTTATCTTTGGAATGTCTTCTTTTTTTTCAACCTCAAATAATTTAAGATAAGGGATAGAATTTTCATCAATAAATTTAGCAGAAATGAAGCAATGAGATGCGTCAGAATTGGAAAGGACATGTGTAGGTATATTGTTGACAAGAATAATACCGCCAACCATATCACCAGTTTCTTTAGCTTTCTTGCCTCTCAAGGCGTAAACATACCCCTAGACACGAGATGTCTTAGCTTCAATCTTGTGATTTACAATGTTGTTCTGTGGTCTCGTATGCTTCCTGTTGTATGCCTTACCAAAGTGCTTCAATTGGTTTCCTTAATAGCGTACCATCTCCTTGACATTTACTTGTACATTCGAGGGTTGTGCCAGGATGGAAGCTTAGGACTTAGGGCAAAAGGTGGCTTTATGTTCTTCAAACTTCACAAGTATAACATTTCCTTTGAGCTGTTCAACACCTCTCCACACTGTGCCAATACTTTCCGTAGAAGTCACACATTAGTTTACCTTCCTTCCTTGATGGCTACTATTGCAAAATCAAACATTTAGCTTACCCTCCATTATTGCCTCCATTAGCTTACTTAACAACTCCAACGTTTGAATATTTTCCACTTGCGATTGCATTTTGCAATCACACATTTGTCCTATTTGATGTTGCCATTTGGTTGAACAGTTGAGCTGCCTCATATGAAGCTCCTCTCATCGTTGTCCAGGCATTGCTAGTAGAGCCGCTAATAGTTTGATAATATCCTACTCATTCGTATTCACATCATATTTGATTTGTTTGATCCTATTACCCCTAGCTATATCTTATGCAGTCCTAAATGATTATCAAAGAAGCCTAAGAATTTCAATAGAGATAAAAATTAAGGAATAGACAATATAATATGTTATGTTCGATGTAAAATTATGTTAATTGGGATGTATATGGAGCCTCGGCTCCGATACCACTAAAATCCTGTCACACCCTACTCACGATGATGACCTAGTAGGCAGAATATTGATAGAACCAAAAATATAAAGTATTCTACTGATACCCTATAACATATTTTATTATACATCCACAACCACGCAGAAAAACGATATACATGAAAGTACATACATCATCACAACAATAGCATCATCATAATAATCAAAATGGAAACAAATTTAAAGAAAAATATATCAATAGTCAAATGTTTCAATCCACTAGATAGATAAACATCAATCTCCAAAAATAGATACAAGTATTGGCTCAAACACGGTCATCAAGTACTAGATAAATGTGTTATAGAGATATCATGAAGATTCTACTAAAAATAAATAAATGATCTAATTATTATTTATCGGCAATTCTACATGGTACAACTATGTCATAACCTAATCATTCAGATAGGCTTGCTTTGCTACAGCCGAATTCACTTCATTACCTAAAGAAGTGGGTCCATAAAAAGGTTTGATGTAAGGTCTAAGTGAGGAAAACACAGGGAACTACAAGGATCAAGGGTTAGCTACACAATAATTATTATATACTTATCAGTTAGATCAAACCAACAATAGGAATCAACTTGAAAGACCATCAGTCTCATATGGATATAGCATGCGGTGTTGTGCACGCAACATATATTAGTTAAAACAACATATTAAAGAAATTAATTACGTTCTTATTTAGATATGAAATGATTGAGTCTATATGCTTAAGGTGGTTATAAATATGTATATGTATATGTATATGCATATGTCTGTGTGTGTGTATAGACACACAAATAGTCATACACTCAAACTCATAATTAGACAGCCATATCGGAGTCCTCTGTCAAACCTACTAACCTTAAGTCATGATTCACCTCATTACTTATCCTATATCCTCGTTGTTATTTAATTTGCACATGTAATTTTATGCATTAAATCCCAGTCATATAGTAATCTCATACAATCTAGTTAGTACTAACCAGAATGATCCAAGATAGGGATCGGCTGCCTAGTCAACTCATGTATTAGGACTAACTAAATCTGGGTACACTCTATAGTCTAGGATATGGGTCTCTATATCCATATATATGTACAATGATTAAGGTGTAAGTCCTAATATGTCAACTCTAGTACCACTTATTTCATAATAATACTTATGTTACCATGCCCTCACCTTATAGTGACTTCATATTCATTTATTGGAGTTACTTAAGTGATCAAAACACTCTATATAATGTGTAGGTATCCCATATGACTACTCTTACATTATCAATTAGTCTTATACTCTCTTATGCATTATTTAAAATTAGGTATATAGTCTACACAGACTAAACTACGCATCCAAATAGAGTCTAAATCAACTCAAAAAAATTAGATGGTTGAAAATACAGCCGAAAGTCTAAAATTATCCAACCAGACATCTTTCAAAAGATCCAGATGTTTCTTATAGCTATTTACAAAAACTGGGTTTATGTCAAACAAAAATCAGACATCATACATCTAAACATCATTTTAGATGGCTGACACCAAACCTGACATTTGATCCTCCCTGACCAGACGTCTAAATTCTATTGATCTGCACGAATTCATCTCATTTGTCACCCGTTTCTTTGTCATTTAATCTGCTGTCTTATTTTAACTTTTTGGAAGTTGTCAGGAGACAAAACTAACATGTTTCAACACATTTTCCAAGTTCAACAAGAAATACTACACATAATTAGGGTTTCGTATTTATTTTGTGCATGTTTTCCAATTCTACCAATCACGTAAAGATTAAAACCTATTAGATCTAATATAAACTTGTAAAAATCATCAAGATAACTCCACTTATGAACCCTAACATGATTTTCATGAAATTCTTGGTTTTATTTCATATTTAAAGAAAAAAAGGGTCCAAAAAAACCCCATAAGATTGAGAACGAGATTCACTTGCCTAAATTGAAGATTATTTTCTCCTATTGATTCTCCTCCTTCTCTGGTCGTCCTTTGCTGTAGAACTCCTGCTCAATAGTTTTAGGTTTCATAAAACGATAGAAACAGTAAGGATATATAAGGGGTATTTATAAGCACTTGACCTACTTGAAAATATTTTATTTCTTTTACTATTATAACCCTCATAGTTATATATGCAAATCCCCTTTACTATTAAGTCCAATTCATGATTAATTCATGAATCTTATTCTAATATAGTTATACCTTAAAGAATTTTGCCACTTCGAGTAGAAATAATTGTATAGTTTGTAAAAAAATCCCTTCACATAAATATATAATTTAATAAAAAATTCTCGGATCTTAAACTTGTAGCTCCGGAAATCTAGCAGAAAGGATACCTACAAGATGGATTTTCTCCACGTATTGAGATGCTTAATTAGCCATAGTACATAACATATCATGTTTAATCAGCTTATTAAAAAGTTCATGTGGGTAAATATGGGGGGTGGATATCTCATATATTAAAAAGTTCATGTGGATAAATATCGGGGGTGGATATCTCTTAGGGCATGTGTAGTATGGGGACGTGTTTTGCACACTAGTGCTTGAAGGAGGGGTTTGTTTGCACAAAAATAGTATGAAATCAAAATGGAATTCATGAAAGGCATTCAAGCACATATTATCTAATGAGACCCTTCCCAAATAAGATCAAGTTATAAGTTGAGATAGCTATTTAACACATAGTGCGTGATGCATCACACTTGGGGATCTATGTGCTCTCTTGCTTATGATATCTAATGCTTCTTATCTGTTGTTGTTTACTTGCTAGTCTTTGGGTTGTGAGTACATTTTCTACGCTTCATGTTTCCAAATGATGCAATGTCAGACTCAATCTGGCGGGCGGCCGCCCCCGGGGGCTGCACTACCCTAAACATTCAATAATCCTATGGTTAGCCAACCGCTCAAGATTGCTAACTAAGGAGAGGCTATGTAAAATGGGAATGATAACAGAAAACCTGTGCACCCTGTGTGCATCTCAGCAAGAAACTTGTAAGCATCTGTTTTTTGAATGCCAATACTCTGCAACTATCTGGAATGGAATCATGGAGTGGTTATGTTACTCGTGGAGGTCATGTAACTGGAATCAGGTGGTGAACTGGTATAGTGCTGAACTGAAAGGGAAGGGATATATGAAGAAAGTGAAAAGAATGGCTCTTTCGGCTACTGTATATTGGATTTGGAAGGAAAGGAATTTGAGGATTTTTCAAGAGAAAAATCACACTCCAGTCCAGCTGATTAGGGAGGTGAAAATCTCAATCTTAACTAAGGTGCTTAATGAAGATATACCTGATTATGTAAAGGAAAAGATAGGAGGATTGTAATCAATCATAGATATGTTAGAATTCTTGGTCCTCACTAGGAAAAATAGTGAGATTTGATGTATATACAAACTTTACAGATTGGGAAATGAATAAAATTTTTTCATTGACCAAAAAAAAAAAAAAAAAAAAGTTGTTACAAGTTATAGAATATTTCTTATGTTTATCCTAGTCATACATTTATGATACACTTTACATATGCACACACCACCTTCATTTATTTTACCACTTGCTAAATGACTTTATGACCATCCTAGTTGCACGCTAGTGGCAAATCTAGACATGATCCATTTATGCATAGACACCTTGATGTCTGATGAGAGCCTAGTAGTGACAGGATCTAGCTAGCGTTCTAGTAGATCAATATATTCATCTATTTTGTTGTTTATCTATTTTTGCTTTATGCTTATCCTAGACCCTTTTGACATCTTACGTACATATTCTTTTATGTATCATACTATGTTATAGCCAGGTGGCTTTGCTCATCTCTTTCTTGATCATGTATGTCTCGGACATATCATGTTATATCTTATCTTCTATGGTATTTATGGATATATCGGACTTGTGATATCTATCTATTAGTAGTATGTTGAACTTGCTACTATGTTGTATATTTTGTTTTTGCTGCATTGATTACTTATCACTGTGTGATATTCTGGATATTGGATGTATGTGATGCATAGATAGGATGATCTTATAGGATTAAGTATATGCTTCTCGGTGGAATTTGACCAAATTGCATATGCTGCCTAACCTACTTGTGTTCTCAAGATATGAGTGTTGGTCCTGGGGTGTGATAGCGATAGAGGTCGGAGGTTGGCTCTCTAGGGTTTAGAGGGTTCGTTGAACAAAGTAACTTGACTCCCGTAGCATCAAGGTGTTATTCAGTCTCTAATTTATTTAGAAGTGAGTTAAACAGAGCAACTCAAATCTTGTAAGATCAAGGTGTATGGAGCCTTTACCGCCCATAATATCAAGGTGTAATTAGATTTTAAGTTGGAGCAGTATTGTGGAATCCCGAATACACATGGTTCTTTTCAGAAAGCGGATGTAAGCGGGTTGTCGAACCGCTATAAATCTTTGTTTTTGTGGTTGTGCTTTTCTATGGTGATCTCTTTACTTTCATCTTTATATTTCCATATTTATTATTATCTTCTTTGCAAGTAACTTCTGAGATTGACAAATAGATTACTTGGTTAAGATGAAAATTGTTTAACTTGATACAATATTTTTAGGATTAACAATTAATTAAACAAGAAAAAGTTTAAATTTCTCAAAAGTTCCACATCACCTTTTTAACCCCTTCTAAGGTGATTTTTTAGCCGGTGCCTTCACCTAAAATTTTGGTTTAATTGCCTATCAACTTCATCTTCTCATCTGACTTTGATTGAATCTCATCCATTCAGTCAAAACATGCTCACCTAGTTATGTAAATTAATTCTTATCTTCTACATTAAATACAGAATAACACCCTATAATGAATGTGCACCAAATAAAACTTGGATTTAATTGTCTATCACCTAAATCTTCCCACATTTAACCTTGCTTGGATCTCATCTGCTCAATAAAAACATGCTCACCTCAATTAAATTCTAAACAAACAAAATTAAACAATTCTCGTAATAAAACTCAATTTCTAACCACTCTTTCCACTAAAAATATCATGCATGCTAATTTTAAGTCTAAAAATGTTTTTATACATAAATTATTATTGATCATCTCCTCATATTCTAAAGCTAGACTTTAGCATTAGTTAAGCTCACAAATTAACTTTTGTTTCTTGTATATTATACTTGCTAATTGTCATCTTATTCTCAAATTTTTTTAACATAGATGATGATCCTAATATTCTACCTAATTAGTTGCTTGGATGACATATGATTTTTTGCTGTCTACTTTATTTATGACTTTTTATTGCCCAATTTATTTTTATAAAAACTAGGTAAACTTAAATATGTTTATCCTATTCTGTCACTTTTGGCAACGTTTTTTTTGGTCAATGAAGAGATTTTATTCATTCACCAAGTAAAGAGTTATATGTACATCAAGATCCCATTTTACAATTTAATGAGATAACAACTGAAACAAGGATCTTAAGGAAAAAATAAACTTTACATATAGAATTTACAGAGGGAGTAACCATTATCTGTTGGAATCAGCTATAGGCAAGTTGAGATTGGTAGATAAAATATCAATCTTAATATCCTTTACTAGAAGATCCAAACTCTTGTATTTTTCCTGAAAAATCCTTGTATTTCTCTCAATCCAAATCCTGTAAATAGATGCCAGGAAAGCCATTCTTCTTATTTTCTGTTTGAAACCTTTACCTCTCACCTTTGTGCAATACCAATCAAGAAGAAGTCTCCAATCAAAAGACCTCCAATTAAATTGCAACCAGCTCATTATAACATTCCACACTTCTCTAGTGAAGCTACAGTAAAAAAATAGATGATTGCGGCATTCTCTGCCTAAACAGAACCAACATTTGTTTTCAGAGATTAACCCTCTAGTTATCAGTATATCTTGAGTGAGTAATCTGTTGTGGACAGCTAACCAACCAATGAAAAAATGTTTAGGATAGCACATATTCTCCCAAATAGTATAAACCAAGATGAATAGGAGAGGAGAGTGCATGATATAGAGCTGAAACCTGGATTTTTCCATTACTGGAACAATTTTGCAGGAGATGCAACAGGCCTTGTAACCCTCTACAGATTTGAAAAGCTTTGTTTCTTTGTTTCAACATTTGTTTCCAATTCCAAGAATCTCCTTTTCTTACACTTTTGGCAATGTTGTTAGGGAAATTATGAGAATAATTTTAATCATTATGGCGCCCCTGGTTTCACATAAGGTCGTAGTCCAAGGTGAATCCAAGGATGTCAAATCTGTCATGCACTCACACCGTACAATAATACATTTCACCATCACAGTAATAGCTCTCTTGTGGAATCAAACCACAGATGTAGATATAAAATAGGCAAATAGAGGTAATATTGCAATGAACATGATTTATATAGAAGAGATAACCGAATAATCATAATCATGTTCCTAACTGAATAAAAATAAGAAGTATCTCAATACATCGAGTCAAATAAAATAGTATTAAGACGCTCAACCATTACAAAATGAAATACAATTCTAAATGTATGAACATAAACAATAAACTTCAGTGGAGCTTTAAATAACTACTAGTAATATAAGATGGAAGCTATTCAGCATCTCCATCAACTTGCGACTCTCAGTACGCCGGACTCACTGTCTGAAAAGTAAGGAAACAATGAGCATTAAAGTGCTAGCGAGATCATCTCCATCGCCCCCAAGGGAAGGGGGTTAGGAGTATATATAAAAATAAGTTAGTACATATAAATATAAAATCATCTATCCTGAACCAAAACGAGATTGAGATTTAGAAATTCACAACACAAGAATTAATACGTCAAGCAAAATAATCCAAATAAGAAAATCCTCATGTATATACCATGTCTCAAATTATGAATCACTAAATACCAACTTCAGAGTCCTAGGAATGAAACAGTGAATACAAGAAATGCAATCCCAAACCTCAACAACATAAGTCATGTCAAATCCTCACACTACCATCGGGTAGTTGGCACAATCACAAATAAAATATTTTGATAAAATCATCTCGCAAAGAAAATATGGCAAGTGTGCTAATCTTAGTATTATACCCTACTCTTAGGTACTAATATGGGAGCATGAATGAAATCCGTACAATGCTCTATATGAAACAAATGATACACATGGGTGAAGTCTACCGCGATCTTATTGCAGTATACCAACTAACACACCCTGAGTGTAGTCTCCCGCGGTCTCATTATGGACCGCGATCTTATTGCACTATACCAACTAACACACCCTGAGTGTAGTCTCCCGCGGTCTCATTATGGAATACTAACTAACCCATTCAATAACCCATTCAATAACACACCCTGAGTGTAGTCTCCCGCGGTCTCATTATTGTGGTCTCATTTGTAATATACCAACTAGCCACCATGAGTGTAGTCTGCCGTGATCTTATTGCTATTAGTACTCATGTTTATGAGCCTACTCTTTAATCTAGTTTTGATGATTTAACAAATAATTTATAACTGTGTGTTTCTAGTGTTTTGTGTTTATCATATATCCAGGTCGATGATATTTGAAATGAAGTTAATATAAATCAAGTCAATGATTCAAGAACAAGCTTCATATGCAACTACTTGGGTATATTAGTTTAGGATTTATATATTGTGTGTAAATACTTTAAGCTCAATATTATGCATACACACATTCTTTGTTTTATCACAATTTGGTTATTTTTATGAAAATATTGTGTTATTGGTTTATGGACAAAATTATTCCTGTATACATCTTTTATTAAGTCTATAAATCAATGTAAAAAGGTTTCATAACTTGGTTTAACTCAAATGTAAAAAATTAAGAGTTTTATATAAATACGTATTTGTGAGTTTTTGCAAAATAAAGAGATTTCACAAATAGGAAATGATATTTCAAAACTTTCATTTGGTATCAGACCTTGGTGATCTTTGATTTGTGGCTTAATCACCTAGAGTCAAAGATTTTCACTTTGATTTATTGCTAATCTTGTTTTGTGATATTTTAATATTGCTTGCATTTATATCATGAATATGCATGGTGTACCTAGTTTAGGCTATACCATTAATATTGCTCTAAAAATTAATAATTTCCCCTATGCTCAATGGTGTGTTAGATTTAAACTTTTTGTTAGATCTAAGCATTTTGATTTATGAGAAGTTATTGATTATGCTTATGTTGTACCCACTTTGGAGAAATCCAAGTAGAGTAATGATGATAAAAGGATATTTACCATGAACAAGCTATTGTTAGAATTTTTGCTAAAGGTATTTGATTCATCTCTACCTAACAAGCTTGGTCATTTTGATAGTGCTTATACATTATGGAAAATCATAGAAGCATATCAATGGAACTTGGAGGAGATTCGACACGCTTTGGCAGAATCCACTTTAAGTAAAAATGGAGCATCATCATTATGCATACGGCCATTAGGTGATAGCCATAGTAAGTTATGCGATTCGAAATCTGAAAGTGAATTATCCATTAGTGAACTCACATGTGTATATGATAGATTAATGCATGCCTATAAGAAGTTGCATCATAATTTTATTGATTTGAAAAGCAAGCATGTTGAATTAAAATCCGATCATGAGTTATTAGCTTCCAAGTTTGATACGATTGCCAATGATAAATTAAAATTGGATCATGATTCTTTAATTTCAAATGTTGCTAATTTAACTCATGAGAAAAACAATACCATATTAGAAGTAGAGAACGTTATAAATGAGTTTAATTCTTTTAAAAAAAATAATATATATTCTATTTCTAATAATAATACATTTGGACAAGACAATGAGTTGAATCATGTTAAGAATCACATATCATCTTTAGATTCAATATTAAAAATATGCATTGTAAATAACAATAAGCTCATGGACTCGTGTGCAAAGTCCCATGCAAATTCTTCCAAAACTTCTACACACTATGCACACATGTATAACAAAATTTATAAGTACTCTATTTATAGCCATAAAGGCCATCTTGCTAAGTTTTGTTATAGTTCACAAAAATCCATCAAGCCCAATAATGTTTGTGCATCCCATCAAGCTTCATCATATCATACACATACACATGCACACAAAGTTTGTCATAAGCATGCAAATGTGTACAAATGTGATTATTATCGTTGTTTTGGTCATTTGACCAAATTTTGTTTTGACTTGAAAAGAGTTTCACATTTGCAAAATAATTTTAAATAATCATATTTATTTGCAAATGTTTCCCATGCACAATCTAATGGTCAATAAAAACAAATGCACTAATTTCATTGCACTTATTGCAATCGAAAAGGTCATTTGCATGAATATTGCTAACTGTGTCTATGCACAAAATACGCCCAAATGGGATCATAACCCAAGTGCTTTAAGTTTTAATGATATGGGTCATGTCCTTAAACAATCTGACACCAAAAACATTTGGGTGCCAAAACAAGTTTAAAGTTTATCTATTTTTATTTTGATTTTTGATTTTTTTATTGAGTGTTGGTTTGTTGATTTTGGTTTCAAGTTTCACAAAAATTGAAAATTGATTAAGTTCTTTCAAAATTAAAATTTTTTGAATATTTAAAAGAATACATTTTTAGATATGTTTATTCAGTGATTTAATAAATTAAAAATGATTTTTTATGAGTTTAAAACATAGCTCATATCATCTCCCTCGAAAAACTGGATTTTTGGTCATTAGTCGACTTATAAGTCAATCTATGACTGTCATCAGTTGACTTATAAGTCGACTGACAAAATCTAGAATTTTGGGTTTTGGTTGAATCATGTCTTCGAATCCGACCTTTTTGGACCCGATTCGCTCTGGCCCTTTGATCCTAGCCCTACATCTGTTGTTTGACTAGATCCTAGCCATTGATTTTACCCTATATGTCTAACCTAACTAGAAATTCCTAATTCCTCTTCTTTAGTCGACTCAAGCCCTATTCCTCTGCATCTGATCCTTCTAGTCGACCGACGCTATTCCCAGCCGATCGAGTCCGAGCTTCGAGCCTCCTGGTCCCATCGTTGCATAGTATAACCCTTCTCTCTCTTTCCTTTAGTTCACTCTTGTTTAAGAGATTTATCTAGAGCTTTTCATCTAGGGTTTGTATTCTAAGATTTGCCATTTAGGGTTGTCTCGCTCTTAGATTGTCTTAACTCATTTATCAAGTACTATTATGTTTCGATCTCGCTCAAAATGTGTTAAAACTAGTAGAGGCCAACCCGCACCCGCTCCTGCTCCTGCTTCTGCTTCTCCTCCCGAGGCTAATTATGAATTCTATAAGTGTTATCTTAGAGATCCTTAATTAATTGGTAAATATCATGCTCTATGTCAAATCAAATTGTTTCCCGGGTGATCTTTAAAATTTGATGATTTTGATCATTTCTAGTTGAGTATTTACTTTAATGATGCTAGATTGTATAATTTGTTTGATTATAATAGTCATCGTTCACATTATCCACATCTCGTACGCCTATTTTATGCAAACGTACAAGTTATTTCAACCGATCCAAACACCCCATTCATTCATTTTATCTGTAGTCAAGAACCGTAATATTCTATTTTTTGCAAATCAATTAGCTGAGATTCTTGACATTCCTATTGGGGATACTTTATTGAATGATGTTATGTTCGATGACCAAGTTGTGGATTCTTTGTTGACTCTTCCTGGCAAACACCTTCCACTTGAACCTAGCTCTGTTTCTAATCTTGCCAAAATCATTGGGTGTATCATTAGCTATAACATAATTCTCAAAACTGGGGGTTATGATCATTACTCTCAAGATCTTACTTGTGTCATTTATGCTATTGTTGGTCATCTTGATTTCAAGTGGAGTAAAGTCAAATTTGATTTCATGGCTTCTACTCATATTAAGTTTCTTCCTTTCGGGGCTATCTTAACCAAAAAATTTACTCACTTTGAGGTAGACCTATTAGATAAGACCATTGTAAAAATCACCGATTTCTTTAACTCCTCGGCTCTTAATAGGATGGGTATCCCTGTAACTCAGTATGAGTTAGATCATCATGATCAACATCAGTCTTCCAGTTTTGAGTCTTCTAGCTCTAGAGATTCGTCACCTACACCATCCAGTTCTAGGGCTTGTGACCGTTCTCCTCCTGCAACCACTTCTAGCATCCCTGATTATATAGCTCATCATATGGATAAAATATAAGATGGAGTCTATGCTCGCATGACTGATTATGAGCAGAGGCAAGAAGAAATTTGTGTTGAAGCTGAGAGTTGGCATCGATAGGAACTTAGGATGATTGTCAGGCTTGAGAGGACCCAGGAGATATAATTTGCCAGTATTGAGAGTAGGATCGATGATCTTTTTAGGATGTATGTGCACCCTCATCCTCCTCTAGATCTAGGGCCATCAGATTCTTGAAGATAGATTTCATTTAGACTTGTATCTTATTTGTTTTGGACTATGTGTTTTTTGTTTCGTTGTGGCTTGTAGTTGTTTTTTAAAGTTGAACTATGTATTTTGCCTTAGTTTGATGTGAACAATGTATGATGTCATTATCAATACTTATTTTATGTATTTTAGCTCAGCGTTCATCTCATTTATGTCTTACGTTTGTGTGGTTAGTGTTTTATGCTTGCTCGCATAGCTTTCATGCATATATATCTCTTGTGAGCAAATCAACAGGTGCTTGTAGAGTTTTTTTTAATTATTTTGCCACAATCATCTTTGTATGTGGTATCTTGATAGGGGAGTCATCCCTATTTATGTTTATACTCACCCATGCATATAGGTAGGGGGAGCTTTATGTCTCTTTTTATTATTTTCCCCATTTTGACGTTGCCAAAAGGGAGAGAAAAAGTGAGTAAATTGTGGTTTTATTGTTGTTTTATTGGTTTTATATATTTATTTAGAAATTGTTTATCATCATCAAAAAGGGAAAGATTGTTAGGACTCGTGTTTATGAGCCTACTCTCTAATCTAGTTTGGATGATTTAACAAACAATTTATAACTGTTTGCTTCTAGTGTTTTGTGTTTATCATACATTCAGGTCGATGATATCTGAAATGAAGCCATCAAGTCAAAGATTCAAGAACAAGCTTCACATGTAACTACTTGGGTATATTAGTTTAGGATTTATATATTGTGTGTAAATACTTTAAGCTCAATATTATGCACACACACATTCTTTGATTTATCACAATTTGGTTATTTTTATGAAAAAATTGTGTTATTGGTTTATGGACAAAATTATCCCTGTATACATCTTTTATTAAGTCTATAAATCAATGTAAAAAGGTTACATAACTTGGTTTAAGTCAAATGTAAAAAATCAAGAGTTTTATATAAACACGTATTTGTGAGTTTTTGCAAAATGAAGATTTCACAAATGGAAAATGATATTACAAAATTTTCTTGCGTAACATGTTCATTTTCATGTTTATAAACATTTCCCCAAAATTTACATTTTTTGAAATTTATTTGCTATTTTTTAAAAAAGGTTCAAAATTAAAATTTACTGTTCATGATATACCCTATGCACGTTATTAGTCGACTGATGAAATCATCAGTCGACCGATAAAAGTGGTCGGAATAGCAGAAAGTTTCTGCTGAGTCGACTGATGAATCATCAGTCATCGATGTAGGTTATCAGTCGACTGATAAGTTTATCAGTCGACTGATGAGTTTATCAGTCGACCAATGATGGATGAGCGGCCTGTAATGGTTAGCTTATTAGTCGACTGATGAACAGTGTCAGTCGACTGATGGCACTGTAATGGCTAGTTTTCTAGCTTCCTAATTTTTTGGGTTTTTTGTCATTTTGCTTGGATTTTCTTGGTTTTTGGGCTTTGTTTCATGAACCTATATATACCCTTTACCCTCTAACTTCTGAACTATCCAAGAAAAGTTTTAAAACAAGTTTACAAGGGTTTAAGTGTGTTTAAAGTGTATTTTTACAAGAGTTTATGTGAAGAAGTTTTCACAAGAGGAAGAGATTATCTATTTCGTGTTTGGTCTTCAATTTCAATTTCTTTCACTGTTACTTTTCAGAGAAGTTTTCTCTAAACTCAATTTCTAGCTTTATATATATATATATATATATATATATATATATATATATATATATAT
>BQKN01059559.1:76952-110302 GCA_022839385.1 Asparagus kiusianus
GTTTTAGCCGAGATATACGCTTATAACCTCTAGATCTTGCGCGGATCAACGAGGTTCTG
The DNA here is from genome assembly GCA_022839385.1 of Asparagus kiusianus. Lineage (NCBI taxonomy): Eukaryota > Viridiplantae > Streptophyta > Magnoliopsida > Asparagales > Asparagaceae > Asparagus > Asparagus kiusianus. The sequence continues at coordinate 77,012 of BQKN01059559.1, forward strand.
CTTCTATATCCCACGCGGATAGACGAAGCTCTGCCGGATTTTCCCGGAAGGATCTTGAAGAGTCGGCGGTCCACGGACATCGACGTCCCCGTCACAGGCCAACAACCCACGCAAGCGAGACCGTACCAAACCGGGCTCTCGTGTTTATTTTCGTTTAAGTTGTACCCCTTTGTTTTCATTTTATACTGTTGTAACGATCGAAGTTGTAACAGATAGCAAAGTAATGAAAACAGCAACTTTTACCGGAAACAATAGGTTGTTATGACATGTCTGGAGGATGAAGTCCTCCGTGATTGGATCTCGACAGTTTATTGCTTTATTCCGGAAGCGCTTGACGAAGTCGTCGACTATCTCATCATCTTCTTGTTTCTCATCGAAAAGTCTCCTGATGGATACCTCGTCATCGTCGTCAAAGAAATTGCCGAGGAATGAGCTCTCCCTATCGTCCCAGTTGTTAATACTTCCGGGCTTGAGACGGCGATACCAATCGAAGGCCGGCCCGCGAAGGGTACCAACGAATGATCGAACCATCAAAGCTTCATTGCCGGAGATCATGCCCAAGTGGAACTTGAAGTAGATCAAATGCTGAGTGGGCAAACCCTTCCCATCAAACAGTGTGAAGTTGATTAGGTTAAACTTCGTCGGATACGGGATCGAATCCCACTCTCTAGGATATGGACACGGAATACCGGTCCTTTTCACCTCTCGAGCAGACATCAGAGCGTTGATTTTGCTCTTGAGATCTTTAATTTTCTCATCCTCGCTCGTATCGGGGCTTGGACGATTCTTAAGAGGAATAACGAGGCCACCCCCAGTGTTGTCATTATTGGTAGGACCACCCCTAACGTTTTGGTCAAGGGGAGGGTTCTCAGTATCGAGACGTTCATCCACATCTGAATCGCTACCTACTTGGTCAGCAAGGTTACGATGGATGGATTCACCGAGCTGATTGAATAGAGCCCGAATTTGTTGGTCATGCTCTTCCCTCATTCATAGCATAGTCATTTCCATTTCGATCTTAAATGCCTCTTTCTGTTTGGTTAGAGCATCCTCGAGAATTTTGGCGATTTGCTCGGTGTTGATCTTGAATGCCTCGTGCGATTGTCCTGGACTAAACACCGTTTGGTCAGAAGCGACTGCAGAGTTAGCATCTGATGCTTCATTATCGGAGGATAATCCCCTCTGCATTCTCAGATAATCTCTTTATCTAATAGTTCCTGATCGCAATCGGGTTAGACGATGAGATATAAACGGGTCAGAGCTAGAAGGTCGAATCGACTTTCCCTTATCAGACATATTTATGGTGACTTCCGAGAGTTCGTCACCTTGAACAGCCGATCGCTTTTTACAGAGACGCTTTGGTCTGGACTTGGTCATTCCATTAGAAATCCTCTCAAATACCGAGACCCTCTGCGGAGCGGTCTTAGGGCAGCTACACGCTGATAATACTGCCCTGATAATGTTTGTGCATGGACAATGAGAGTCCGTTTCTCGGGTACTTCTCTTTTGAGATCTGTTCGTACCCTCAGCCCGATAGTACAACTCATCGGTCTAAAGACCGGAGTAACCTATCGTGTGTTGGCATAACTCCTCAGGTATAACGTCATCGTCTGACGAACACGTTTCTTTCTGAGAGCTTGCTGTCTTATTGGCGTTCTTAAGAGTCACATGTTTGGAGCTATGCATTTGGGAGCGCGAGCTTTTGACTAGCTCTTGGTCTTCAATTCGCTATCCGAGGCAATCAATTGCAGGGTTTTCCCATTATACAAAGGCTCTAACTTGTTACGAGGGCGTGTGTGATCCCCAGCTTGAGTGGTTGCTCGGGGTTCAGTCACCGGACCCAAGTGTTTTTTTATCGGAACCTAGCCTCGATCCTCATGCAAGGGACCCAGGTGATCCGTCATCCTCATCTTGAAACGGGATAAGTCTCCGTGGTCGTGAGGCATCACCGGGAATGTAGAATTCATCAGGACATAAATAAGGGCCGCCGAAAACTCAGACGGGACTGTAGGAAGTGAATAAGCAGTGAAACGGACCGAACCAGTCCGAGTTTTGCTCAAACCACCATTTGGTGGTTTGACTTTGGCCGAGCCATCATTTGGTGGTTTGAATTTGGCCGAGCCACCATTTGGTGGTTTGACTTTGGCCGAGCCACCATTTGGTGGTTTGACTTTGGCTGAGGTACCATTTGGTGGTTTGACTTTGGCCGAGCCACCATTAGGTGGTTTGAATTTGCCCGAGCCACCATTTGGTGGTTTGAATTTGGTCGAGCCACCATTTGGTTTTCTAGTTTTTTCGATGCCTTCGGGCACCGTTTGGGTTATTTTTTATGCCGGTTTGGACTTTGGCCTCCAAACTCGGCGTGATCTTGGTGGCTTCTTGACCACTTCTTTTTACTTCAGCTTCTGCGCTTCTCGCACGAGGATTCGTGCGTGCACAATCAAGGCATGACGCTTCTGAATGCGCTCCTTGAGGGTTGAGCGGGTCCGTTTGACTTGGATCCATTCATTCGCTGTTGGCTTGGAGGATACACCATTCATTTGCTGCTGAAGGGGTTTGCACCTGGACTTCAGATCCGCTTCATAGCGAATTCCATCAACCGGCTCCAAAGCCTTACCGAGTCGACGTGCAAGTCTTTGGCGTGCCCTCTTTAATAGGGTTGGTGTGCCTTCTACAATTAACCCCTTGGTGGAGGAAAGGTCCAGATCTGTAGATCCGGGCTCATTGGAGGCCAGAGGGGCATTTCAAGGTGGGGTTGCAGCGGCAATGGGGGCCTTGATCTTCCTACACTTGCGAGAGACGGAGGATCTGGAGGAGGAGGACGATAGATACTCATTGAATTTTAGTTGGTCGAACTCGTACTCGACCTCTTCGTAAACCGGGATCTGGATCCGTGGTTGCAGCACGACAGCTTCGGCAGCGAAGCTGTTGGCTCCCACTATGGTCGCCAGCTTGTTTGGGTAAAAAGTTAATGTTTTCATTGTCATCAAATCTATTACAACTTTGGTCATTACAATAAACTCAAATGAAAAGAAAAGTTGATATTTTTATAAGATCTTCTTTATACAATGAAAATAAAGATTACAACTCATGTCAAACAGCGCAACGGACGTTTATCACCCGTTGCTTATGTGGAAACTTTGCCTGTGCTGGGGACGTTAATATCCGTGTACCGCCATGGATCAGATCCGGTTAACCAAAGTTGGATGATCAATGCTCTCACTTCACGAAGGAAGTAATTGCAGTAGCCGTGATTTTGACTAAACAAAACCACGACTCTTCTCGGGGTTTAAGACCAAGCTTAAATCCGAAGGAATAGGGGACGGGTCTCAAATCTCTTGAACTCCACTCCTTATGCACAAGAGATCGCCGAGATCTGCTAACCCTTGCTGAAATTCATGGCTATGCACTCGAGAAACCAGCAGCACCTCACCCTCTTGATGTTCCTCCCCCAAAAATAAACACTTGAACTCTTATTTATAGGCTTGGTTAATGGTTTCTTCGGATCAAAACAAGGGATCCCTTCTATCTTCAGTTAACAACAGCATAACCACCGTATCAGATCAGTTGGAATGCCCAAATCCGAAAGAATCCACAAAAGAACAAAAAAAAAAAACCGATTCTGGCCAGTTCACCGAAGTGGCTCGGCCTTGGCCCAGCCACCAAATGGTGGCTCGGCCTGGCCCCAGCCACCAAATGGTGGATTGGCCATGGCCCAGATTGGCCATAGCCCAACCATCAAATGGTGGCTCGGCCTGGGCCCAGCCACCACATGGTGGCTCGGCCTGGGTCCAGCCACCAAAAGGTGGCTCGGCCTGGGCCCAACTACCAAATGGTGGCTCGGCCATGGCCTAGCCACCAATTGGTGGTTTGGCCACCGAGCCACCCTTGGTGACCTGGCTATGGGCCGAACCACTGGTTCGGCCGAGTCGGTTTGATGTGACTTGGCCACCAGCGACTTTTATTGGTTTTTCGGGTTTTGACTTGTTCTGTCGTTACGCCTATTTCGTCATTTTGTTGACTTATACGCTTTCCCGATTCATTTCGTGAATGCATGGACATCTTGACGGTGGCCGACGAGCGTGCAGGCCATTTAGTTCGCTAATTTGATGGCCGGTGAGCGTGCGGGATACTTGGAGGTGGCCGATGAGTGCACGGGTGAGTCGGTTCGCCGATTTGGTGGCCGATGAGCGTGTGGGCCACTTGGTGGTGGCCGGTGAGCTTGTGGGTCACTTGGTTCGCCGATTCGTTTCATGCATTTGTCGGTATCGAATAATCCTCTTCGACTCGGATAATGACTGTTCGCGGAAAAAATTGCCTTCATTGATGTCATTGTTTTCTTAAGCAACAGTTTATCAGTTACAAAAGATCTGGTCTTTTTATAAGATCCGGTTACAACAAAATAAAAAAAAAGAAAATCTTAAAAGATTACAACTTTCCTTTTCTGGAACAAATCACAAGATCCTGTTTTGCAGTCTCTTGCTTGTGTGGGTTCTTTACCTGCGCCGGGGTTAATCCGTAGACCACCGCGCGATCTTGATCTGGTCGGATCTACACGGTATGACGGGTGTTATTTCACAAAGGAAATAACAGCCGGGGGGATTATTTCACCAAGGAAATAATAGCCCTAAGTAATCGAAATCGACCAAGCGAATCGATACTCTTCTCGGGATCAAAAACCAAGTTTTGATTCGGAGGATGACCGTGTGGATCTTAGATCTGATCTCTCTCGAACTCCTGCCTTGTTTGACGTGGATGATCGCCAAGAACAAGATCTAAAAAGTCTGAGTCTTCAAAGCTCCAAAACTCCGAAGTTGAGTTCTCAATCCAGCAGAGTTTTTCCTCAAAAGTTCAACAAAAATCCAACCTTTTCAACAATGAGCCTTCAAGTCTATTTATAGGCTCCTCAAACCAGATCTGGGCTCAAATCTGGGCCCAGATCTGGGCTCGGCCACCTAGGTGGCTCGGCCACCGAGCCACCAAGAGGTGGCTCGGTTTTAGCCGAGCCACCTAGGAGTGGCTCAGTTTTGGCCGAGCCTTCCAGGTGTTTGATTCTTCGCCCGTTTTTCGGTTTCGCGGTTTATCCGAACTTCATTGTTGATCTGGACTCTGATTTGGCAGTAAATCCACTTTGGTGTTCGAGTTCGAGTCTGCTCCTGATCTTGTTTGATATGGTGGACTCTACGGTTGGATGACTCGTCGATTCATCGACCTTAGCTTGATTGGGCACGCGATTAGATGTATTCTGTTGTTTGCGTGCGGTTCGTTAACCTTGTCGCCTCGTTAATCCGATTCGTCGCGCCTCACTTGGCTTCGGTGTTGTGGTCTAACGATCATGCTTGGATATATCACCCAATGGTTCGTTGGTTTGTCGAATCACCATGCCGAGCTGTGTTAAGGGACCTATAAGCAGTTTTATACGCCTACAGATACCCCCTCCAAGTATTTTAGCCTCATTCTTTTATAGAAGAGTCTGGAATACTTTGGATATGATTGTCCCAACCTTCAATCGGTGTAACGGGACCTTGGAATGGCTTCTATTCTTGATTCTTTCAATCCTCCAGGCAATTCGGTGATTTGTCGAATGTCTACAAGGATTCCGGTGCTGCATTTATTGTCTGACCGTTGTTGGAATTTTGAACTTGAAGCCAATTCCTGATTTTCTGATCTTTAGCTCGTGTTTGCTGTTTCAACATAGAATCGACCATCGATTGTTGGCGTTGAGTCTTCATTTGCAACGCGTTGTCCGGCGTTTGACACAGTTTATACTCGTACGTCTGCTAGAGTCTTGAGAAATAGTTTATACTCTTATACTTTTCGGAGTGTTGTTGAATTATCCTTAAGAATATTTTTAGAAAAATATTCTCCAGAAACTTCTCAACAAAAATAGGGAATAGTTTACACTCGTATACCTTATTGGAGTCTTGAGAAATAGTTTATATTCTTATACTTTTCGGAGTGTTGTTGAGTTATCCTTAAGAATATTTTTAGAAAAATATTCTCCAGAAACTTCTCAACAAAAATAGGGAATAGTTTACACTCGTATACCTTATTGGAGTACTAAGAAGCAGTTTATACTCGTATACTTTTCGGAGTGTTGTTGTGTTATCCTTAAGAATATTTTTAGAAAAATATTCTTTAGAAACTTCTCAACAAAAATAGGGAATAGTTTATACTCGTATACCTTATTGGAGTACTAAGAAGCAGTTTATACTCGTATACTTTTCGGAGTGTTTTTCAGGTTTGAATAAGCTGAACCGGCCTGATAATGACTCAAAAAAGGCAGTAATTAGGCTCAAAAAATCTTCCGACCCTTCCGAATGTGTAGGAGAGGAATGAATAAATAAGAGACTGAACCATCGGTCGATTTGAAGTCGTTTCGATACTCGGTTCAGCTCCAATTTGAATTTTGGTTCAAATCTGGTTCAAACTTGTTCAGAACTGGTTCAACCCGGTTCAAGACTGGTTCAACCTGGTTCAAGACTGGTTCAGGACTGGTTCAAGACTGGTTTGGCCTGGTTCAGACTAATTCATCCTGGTTTGGTCTGGTTCAGCCTGGTTTGGCCTGGTTCAGCCTCCTTTGAACTGATTTAGTCTGGTCTGGTCTCGTTCAACTTGGTCTGGTCCGGTTCAAGGCTGGTTCACTTTATAAAAGAGCCCCTTTTCCTCTCTTTAGGGCCGCCCCCCCACCCCTCTCTCCTTTTTTTTGAATTTTCTCTTCCCTCGTGCATCCTTTCTCCTCCAAACCTTCAAATTTGTCTTAGATCTATCTTTCCTTTTGATCTTAGACTGAGAAATCCCTTAAAATCTCCATATAAATTTTTCTCTCAGGCCCCTCGAGCACGTGGTTCGAGCCTCCTTCAAGATCTGATTTTTGTCAGATTTTCGAGCTTTTCCTCAGGTAAATCCTCCATAATTTTGGCATATTTCATGTTTAATTCAGTATATGAATTTGTGGGATTGTATATGAGGGTTAGGGTTGTGATTTGACGCCTCGAGCTCATATTTCAGGGGGTAGAATTTGGAGATCTGAGGGGTTTAATTGCAATAAAGAGGGGGTAAAATTTTAGGGTTAGAGTTTGTCACCCAAACTAAAATTTTTTGTATCTGATCCCCTGATTTATTTTGCAGATCACCATGTCGCATATCCCAAGAGGTCAATCCCCTACTGCGTCGGCTGATGGCGTGCTTCCCTCGTACACTAGTGAGCTCTTTTTTTTAACGTATTTCGAAATTTGTAGATTAATCCTTTATCCCTGTTTTGTTCTCCTTGGTGAGACAATTGGAAAGAGCCTTGATTCTCCTTGGTGAGGATTGACGCTTTAAAAGATAGGTTTTACTTGGTCAAAACCATATCTCAAAATAAATAAAGGGGGCGTTTTGACGCTGCATTGTGCCTTATAAGGCAGGGATATATTGTTGATATACCCTATCTTATGAATGCATAATGTAGCCAAATCGTCTCACCCTTTATAAGGCAGTGACTCTATCTTACCCATTCGTAAGATGAGTTCAACTTCCTTTTATAACTGAGACTAACAAACGCTTAATTACTTGTTTCTAGTGGAATATCCCTCTAGAGCGTTCTCATCTCATGCAGTGGACAGGCGTCGTGACGAGTATTATTCGACCTCCGATGATTTTTTACCTATTCCACTTACTCCTCAGTTTGCTTCGGGCACGTTGACAGAGGTTGCCCAAGTGGTGAAGGAAGGTGGACATCGAGTTCTTCGACAGTTGATTACTGATGCGCCTTTCGTGAAGGATACCAGCTCTGTTCAGCCTCTCAGGAAGACTGACTTTTTATTCGGTGACTCTGTTAAAGATCCTGATGCAGTGTTTATTGATGCCGAGCAGTAGCTTTATAAAGATGACGTGGGTTTTCTATATTTGCCTAAAATTTCTCGTCACCGCTCATTGACTGAGCTCAGGTGTCAGGCCGTGACACGGGAGATGTCGTGGCGTTTGACGGAGGAGCATGAGAGCGTTCACTGTGGCTATATTACTCATCAGGCAGCTCCTAGTTCGGACAGGAGTCATATCATTGGATTGCGTCCTGGAGTATTGGGGCTGGATACACCGCCGCGTAACGAGTTTCTTGCTTCTGCTTCTACTTTGAAGAATCGTCTCACCGACTTAGGACGGGAGATGCCTGCGTTGCGCCATAGATTCTATGGCTGGGTCCATTCTTCAGACAGGCTTTGGTGGGCTCGTATGACGAACTACGTCTTAAGCCGATGGAGCGAGGAGTTGCACGCTTGTGGTTTATATGCAGCTATTCGTTCCACCATGTATGGTTTACCCGTCAGCGCTAAACATTTCTTCGCTTTGTACGAGCTCTATAACCCGGATTCGAACACTTTCCTGACTGGGCACGGAGAGTTGGGCTTGGCTCTCCATGAGATGCACAAGATTTCTGGTTTGCCCATGGGCTAGATGTTATATCAGGAGTACTTTACCTCCAACCATGAGTTGAATCAGCTGAAGGACCGCATGCCCAACCGCTATGAGACTTTATGTGATCTCACATGTCACTACCATATTGCTTTGGCGCAGTCTGAGCCTTTAGCGAAGAGGACTAAGTCACAGGTGAGCCTGAAGCAGTTCGCATGTTACTTGTTCAGAAATCTAGAGAGCAATTCTGGCGAGGCTATTTGTGAGCTGGCAACGCTTACTCCTTCAGAGGTTAATGGTCTGCTGAAGAAGATTAACACTCACTCTTATACTATTAGCAGTCCCGAGAGTGGCTTTCCTGCAGGGACCAAGTTTAAATCATTCTTATGGCATGCGACCACATCGATTCAGCCGATGACCCTTCTTGCCGGTTACCTCGCAATCTGGTTAAAGAAATGCGTGGTCCCGTATCAGTCCAGTGACATTTTGCCATTGGAAGTGCTCTACCCAACGGTTCAGCTTGCCTACAAAAAGGAACTTTCGCTTCTTCCGGTGATGGTAGCTAACATTCATCGAGGGCTTCGACAGATTTCTAGTGCTTTCACACAGAAAGAAGGTGTACCGTCGGCTCGGATTCCTCTTATTAAGGTGGAGCTTCAATACACTTATTTGATGGCTTGGTTCGTCCTTCATCGTTCTGATATGATGTCGGTACCTAACACCACAGATCGCTCTGTTCCCCTACTACAGTTGTTTGAGAATGGTAGGTGGGAGGGGCGAGGGTTCCTTGAAGTCAGGAAGCAGCTACAGATCCACAAGTGTTGGGTATTTTCCACTTGCTTCCCGTAGTTCTTTGGCCAATATGGCGAGTGTTTGACTGATGAGGAGAGGCCGAGGGGTTATCGAACTCATTTAGATATCGGCTGCTTTAATTGACTAGTGAACATTAGACCGGGTTATCTGACCTTCCGGGTGAGGAATCAGTGTTTCATAGAGCCATATCTACCCTGCCGATTCGTTCGCCAGTTTGGCTATGATCAGCTTTATGTCGGGAACCCGTGTCAGCAGCTTCAGACTCATGGCGGTTTGGTGGACGGTCTTCGGGCATGGCTGTGGACCGTGACGGGCTGCACTGGCACTAAGTTTAGTCTCCCGAGTGCTGAACGTCAGTTAAAGCTCACATTCTTGAGCTGCAGGTGGTTGTTAGCAGCTAACAAACCCGTTCCTGTGAAGCCGATTGCAGAGTTAGTGGCTGAGGAGGCTTCTCAGGCTGATTCTCGTGCGATTCAGGAAGATGCTCGGTCACAGAGGACGCGGAGCAAGACTCATCGAATCGACAAAGAAGGAAAAAAAGACCTTCAATTCTGCTAAAGAGGCCTCAGGTGGAGATCCTGAAGATTACGAGGAATATTTCGAGCGAGGTTAATCACCTATCTTTTCTCTCTGTCCTCCAGAATTATTAATCTTGACAACTGTTTGATGTTTCAGGGACAGTGGCTGATAAGGAAGAAGAATTCCGTCCTTTTACTCAGGCGAGACCTCCAATTGTCGTCCCAGCTGCTAGGCGGAAGAGACTAGCCCACAAGCCGCGTGCAGATCCACGAGCACCTGAGATGGATTTGGCTGGTGATGATCCCGCTAGCGACGGAGGTAACATCTACCCTATAGACCATCCTCTTGATCATTCAGAACTTCAGGCTCATGCTTTTCCATCTCTATATAGGAGAGCGTGGGGAAGGAGAGATGAGTCTCGATCCTGCTCCTTATGATTTTGCATTTTCTGGTGAGCCTGACTTACCACACTAGGTAGAAAAGCCTGCAGAAGCTGCCGACGTTAGGGAGACTATCAATGTAGGACCCGATTCAGCGAATCCAGGTACATCTACCATTGCTAATATACCCTTTAGATGGCAAACAAAGGAGTTGAACGATTCAGAATTCATGCCTCCCTTAATTGTCTCATTGCTTCTTGCTCTTTTAGATAAATTGCAGGGGGTAAACGTGGACCTTGGGAGTAGAGAGGCTAACACATCCGTAGGAGGTAACTCATTTCCATTGGTTGTAGCCTCTTTATTCTTCTTTCGCATTTATATTTTCTTGTGTCAGATTTTTCGACTGATGATTTCGACGAGGAAGGTTTGCTTATGGACACTCCTATGCTCCACTTCATGTATGGTTCTCCTCAGATTGATGACCAATTGCCTGAAGATATGTTTCCTGAGTCTACACTCCCCAAGAATTCCGAGGAAGGTCCTTTTGAAGGTACGTGCCTCTTCTCAGGTTAATTATAGGACTAGCCATTTTTTGACTAATGCAGCTATAATGTGATGAATCTGAGAATTTTGTTTTGTGTTTGACAGAAGCTTTTGTCGAGACTGATCCTGTTGAGCCGGCTGTGAGACCAACTACATCAGCTGATACATCAACAGCGGTTACACCTCCACTACCCCCAGTGACTCAAGGGGAAGGAGGTATAAATTAAGCAACTAAGAAATGTCATTTATTTCCTCATCAAGGCTTTAGACGGATTTCCTCCTTTTTGTGTAGGACTTTCTTCTCGGCTTCATGTCCTCGTGAAGGAGTTGTTATCAGACAACGATCCTGAGAAGATCGTCATCTGTATAGAAGTCCGCTCCTTCTTCTCCTTCGTGAATACTATGATTGACAAACTCTTCCACGGTGGACTTTTCCTTCACCAATTTAAGCCTTTCCTTGATCCAAGAATAAATTCAATAAGGGATGCAGGATATCTGGATCTGGCGAAGGCTATAATTGATGACCTTGATTGCCTAGAGCACGAGCTTCAGATGTTACGTGAGCTCCGTGATGCAGGTGCCTCTTCATTCATTGCTGCTAATTTGGATACTCGCTTACAGACATGGCGCGATACTCGAGCTTTTGCTGAGTTCGAGATTCAGGTGCAGCGGGATCGGGTAGATCGAGTTGAGGCCAACCTTGCTGTTAGATCATCTTCACTTGCCGATCTTGACTTTTCTATCGCCTCTTGCGAGACCAAGATAGAACAGTTCAGAAGAGGACTTCGTGAAGAAGAGGAGACTTTGAGTATCCTTCAAATGACGAAGGTACAGGATCAGCAAGCCCACATTGCCTTATCTGAGGAGCTGAAATCCTTGAAGAAGAAGCTGGTCGAGACGGAGGAGGTTACTGTGAAGACTTTAGCCACCACTGAAGAGTCCATCAGAGCTGAATTGTAGGATGAGCTTAGGCAAGCTTATGATGAGAAGCTGTCTAAGTTTAGTCAGCAGATTTTTAGCCATGGGCTTGATGTATGATTTTATTTACTGGATATTTTGACTTTTGATCCTCTTAGTGGAAATGGTTTTATCTTTATCTTTATTATGATTTCTCACTCTGTTTGGAATGATTGACCATAACACTCATAGGATTTTTGGCAAACCCTCAGTCCTCAACGGGTTTGATAAGCCTTTACCGACTACCGTTTGAGTCGGGCTAGCATGCGGATTGTCTAAATCCATTCCGCATGTAACGTTGTGCTAAGAGAGTGAATTCTCTGAGACTTTGTGCTATGATATCGAATACATAGGCTTTACCATTTGTTATGGGAATAGGCTACCCGGCAACGCGTGTTAGGCGTTAACTTTAGGATTTTTGGCTAACCCCCAGCCTTCAATAGATTTGAATAGCCTTTACCGACTACCGTTTGAGTTGGGCTAGCATACGGATTGTCTAAATCTGTTCCGCATGTAACATTGTGCTAAGAGAGTGAATTCTCTGAGACTCGCCGCTACGACTTCGAATACGTAGACTTCGCCATTGTTACGGGAATAGGCTACTCGGCAACGTGTATTGACGCTGACTTATCCCTATTTAGGCTTTGGGATAAAGGTCCCCAGAATCAGGTTTTGGTGTCTTCTTGGACAGTAAAAGACTAACCTGGCGACGCGTGTTAGGCGTCGGCATATCCTTTCTTAGGATTCAGGATGAAATTCCTCATGTGTGTAAGGCATGGATTTTGGTGTTATTAATAACAACCTGCCCCAATGTTGAATATGTGGGTGGGTGTTCTTTTTAACGGTTAAGAACTAACCGGCAGCGCGGGTTAGGCGCAGACTTATCCCTGCTTAGGTTTCAGGATAGGATATCCCAGACTCGAACTCTGGTGTCTTTTTCTACGGAGAAAGACTAAACCGGCAGCGCGTGTTAGGCGCAGACTTATCCCTGCTTAGGATTCGGTATAAACTTCCTAGGATGAATCCTAGATTGATAAATTCTTGGAAAAGGTTGGTGTGGGAAAGGAAGAATTTTATATTCTATTTCCCGGTCTTCTTTTAGGGTGAAGGCGAACCCGAATACAAGGAAGGATGAATTTTATATTCTATTCCTTGATTCTGGAAAGGAAGAATTTTGTATTCTATTTCCAGCGCAAAAGAAACTAGAAGTGGGATCTCCACTCCGAGAATCTGGAAGACCTAGATAAACTTACCTTTTATAGGATTGGTTATCTAGTCTGAAGATGAGTTTCTCGTTTATCGAAGTGAAATTTCAACTTCGGTTATAACCATGAGGAGGCTTAACCAAAGAGAAAAAGAAGAGAGTTCTTTCGTTTATCGAAAGGGGACTCTGAACTGAAAGTGGACCTCTTGTTCGTGGAAAGAATCAAGAGGGGAATTTGTTGGTGGCTTGGGCCAGAAAGACACTTTTGGTAGACTCACTGTCAATTAAAATTGATCAGTGAGGGATTTTGGTGGTGAAAATGATTTTGGGTTATCCTCTAGAATATTGAGTGTAATATTCTTCAAGGAACTTCCCGATAAATGGGTTATCCTGAATGTACTAGGGATAGTACTTTTTCAGGAACTTTTCATTTATTGGCATTAATTGCCTGACGCCCTCTTGAGTAATCAGGCGATATGCGCCGTTTGAGTAGACTGTGTCTATTACAAACGGTCCTTCCCATTTGGGTTCAAATTTACCTTTCTTCTTGGAGTTGAGGATTATCGGTCGGCGAGCAGCGAGGACCAGATCTCCTTCTTTGAAGCTTCTTTGTCGGACTCTTTTTTTAAAAGCTCTAGATATTCTGGCTTGATAAAACTCAATGTGTTGTTGAGCTTCCAAGCGCTTTTCATCCAACATTTTGAGTTCTTCGAGACGTTTCTGATTGTTGTTCTTCTGTCGTCATCTCAGTTGCGAGAGCGATCCGAAGGGATGGGATTTGGATTTCCAATGGTAGCACAGCTTCACATTCGTATACCAACGAATATGGGGTAGCTCCTGTAGGTGTGCGTATGGTGGTACCATAAGCCCAGAGTGCTTCACCGAGTTTATCATCCCAGTCTCGTTTATTGGTCTTCACGAGCTTTGAAAGGATTTTAATGATCGTCTTGTTAAAAGCCTCAGCTAATCTATTCGAGGCGGGATAATAAGCTGTTGATGAAATATCTTGAATTTTGAACTTGTCACCAAACCTGACAAAGGCGTTGCTTATGAACTGTGGACCGTTGTCATGAATGATCCGTCTTAGCACGCCGTGTCGGTATATGACATGATGTTTGATGAAATTGATGACGTTGTTCGTCTTTACTTCTCTAAGCGGAATCGCTTCAGCCCACTTTGAAAAGTAATCCGTGATTGCGAGAATGAATCGATCACCTTTGACTGAAGGGGGAAAATAGGACCGACAATGTCCATACCCTATGTCTCGAACGGCCAAGATGTGGTTGACGTGTGTAAACGCTCTGGTGGTTGGTGCATATAATTTGCATGTACTTGACAGGCATGACATTCTCGGGCGTATTCGATTGCATCATGAACCATTGTTGGCCAAAAATATCCCATTCTCCTAATGCGATCATACAGTTTGGGACCGGGCTGATGCGCACCACATTCTCCTTCGTGTGCTTCCTTAAGAACTTCTTCTGCTTCTTTGTTCGAAAGGCATCGGAGTAACAAGTCATCGTACCCTCGACGGTATAATGTATGGGTCTCGGTATTATAAAAGAATCTTGGTGCTCTTCGGCGGATTGATTCCCTTTCTTTTACATCATCTGGAAAAATACCATACTGGATGTAGTCAATGATAGGAAAACGCCAATCTCGGGACTCAGACCCAATTTGAGTTGAATTCACCTCCTTGGCGCTTATGTTTCTATCATCTTCTTCTTTAATATCCATATTGTATATGGGTATGCAGAGTTGATGCGTTCTTACTGTGACTAGTAGTTCAGTTTCGGGAGGCTACGCAAGTGATACTGCTAGTGCTGCCAGTGCATCTGCATAAGTGTTCTGGAGATAAGGGATGTATTCAATAAAGAATTCTTCAAAAGAATTTGCCATTTTGATGGCCTCCTGGTGGTACGGGATCAGGTCTTGGTTCCTGACTTCATACTCTCCATGGACTTGGTTGACTATCAATTGAGAATCCCCAAAAGCTTCGAGATAGTCGACCCCCAGCTCCTTGGCGAAACTGAGTCCAATGAGAAGCGCGTTGTATTCGGCTACGTTATTGGAACATGGATTAGTTAGTGAATAAGCCCGAGGCATCACATGCTTCCCCGGGGAAACTAAGACAACTCCAACTCCGGAGGAGACTTTAGAACATCCGGGGGTTATTGCTACATTAACTACCATTGAAACACCATCGAAGTATAATTACCATACTTGCTGGTGCGATGTAGTGTTCACCTCGTGGGTTTCATCAGGCAAGTCATCATATACTTCTGCCGTATCCGTTGTCGGGTTTGCCGCCAAAAGATCACAAATTGCTTGTCCTTTGATCGACTTCTGCTGTTTGAAATGCAAATCATATTGGGACAAGAGAAGGGCCCACTTCACTAACCGCCAATTCATAGAGACCGGTTGCGTCATAAATACCCGTACTGGATTAACGTTGGAAATGACGTAAATCGTCTGTCCAACCAAGTAATGCCGCATCTTTTGTATTGTGAATACCAATGCGAGGGATTCTTTCTCAATCATTGGATATCGAGACTTGGCGCCTACTAAGGTCCGACTTAGGTAATAGACTGCCTATTCGTGACCGTTATCATCGTCTTGTGCTAGTAAAGCACTTATCGAGTGGTTCATCGCCTTGAGGTAAATCAAGAACGGTTTACCTGATTTCGGTGCAACGAGAATAGGAGGATTCGTCAGATATGTTTTGATATCTTTGAGTGCTTTTTGGCAGGCGTCGTCCCAAATAAATGACACACCTTTCTTTTTTATCTTAGAGAATGGTTGGCACTTCCCAGAAAGATTTGAGATGAACCGCCGGATGTAAGCTAAACGCCCTTACAATCCTCCGAGTTCTCTTAGATTTCTAGGGGGTTGCAGTTCATGTATCGCCTTCACCTTATCGGGATCTATATGTATACCTTTAGTGGTGACGACGAATCCAAGGCATTTTCCGCTGGACATTCCAAGGAAGGATTTAGTGGGGTTCATCTTCAATTGATGACTCCGCATGAGATCGAACATCGTCTTCAAGTCCTAGATGTGATCTTCTTTGTTGCGGCTTTTTACAACCAAATCATCAACGTAGCATTCGACTGTTTTCCTGAGATGTTATTAGAAAATCTTAGTCATTGTTCGCTGGTACGTGGCGTCTGCATTCTTTAGATCGAAAGGCATCACCGTGTAGCAAAAGACACCGAGGGGCGTTCTGAACACTGTATGCTTTTCGTCATCTGGGTGCATCTTAATTTGGTTATATCCTAAAAAGCCATCCATAAAAGACATTCTCTCAAATCCGCACATATTGTCGATAATGACATCCGTGATTGGGAGAGGAAAGTCGTCTTTTGGACATGTTGTATTCAGGTCCTTGAAGTTGATGCAAATCCTGATTTTACCGTTCTTCTTCATAACTGAAACAATATTGGCTAGCCTATCTGGATGTTGCTTCTCTCGGATAAATCCTGATTTGATCAATTTCTTAACCTCTACCTTAATGGCTTCCATAATCTGCGGACGAAACCGTCTCTGCTGTTGTTTGACGGGTTTAGCATCCGACTTGATAATGAGGTGGTGCATTGCCACATTGGGGTCGAGCCCTGGCATGTCTTCATAGTTCCAAGAGAAGACGTCAATATATTCCCTGATGAGAGCAATTAATTCCTCCTTCTCATTTGAGGGAAGACTATCGCTGATGAATATAGGCTTTGGGTTGGCCTCGTCGCCCATGTTAATTTGGACTATTTTATCTTTAGTGGGGGGTTCCCTCTGTTCAAACCTATCACCATACTGTATGTTCAGGTGATGAACCCATGGGTCTTCCCATGTTAGCATTTGATCGTCGTTCTCCATTGTGGACGGATCAGCTGTAGCCATGTTCGTCATTAGGGCTTTGAATACTTCCCCCAGACTTGTATCGGAATCCCATTCCGAGGAATCTGACGAGTACCCATCTTTGTATTGCTCAGATGATTGGTTATTGATTAACCAGCAACATTCGTCTTCTGAAGAAGAGACATACCCTAATCCTCGTCTGAATTTATAATAATCATCCGATTTCCCTTTTGGTACATATGCCGCTTTGGGTGGAATACGGGGACCTCGATCGAAGTATAAACCTTCTCCGAGTGTGAAATCATATCCCTGTTTTTCCATGAGCTTGCGTGCTTCCGGACTATACTTAGATAAATGCAGACCAGGTTTGTCATCATTCTCATCTTCTCTTAAGAAATGATCTGGTAATGGAAAACTCTCTCCTTTACCGTAAATCACTTCTTTTTCGCCTCCTATTTTGGCAGGGATGATCAGGGTTGTTCCGAAAGAATGCTGGAGGTGTTTCTTTTTTATATAGGACGATCGAAGCGGCGTATATAAATCTGGATTATCATACAATCCCTTTATTACATCATCAAGAGACAGTGAGAACTCTAAATCATCATTTATTTCATTATTGGCAAGTTGCTAGTTACAACTGCCATCTGACGATTGTTCATCATCAAGATTGATTACCAAGGGTATAATATCGTTTAAAACAAAACCTCCATTGTAATCAAGTCCGGCTTCGGTATCAGCTTCTTCTCCGCTGTCCGTGCCATGGGCCGATGATTCAGTATCGGATTCGTTACTATAAAGGAGAGAATCAGTAAAATAATTCTCAAACCCTTTGAATGGTTGCTTATCCGCGACCACCGTCCTAACCTTATTATCAGTGTCGACATATTTCAAACACTGATGGAGAGTGGAGGGGATTATAACGTTACTATGGATCCAAGGTCGACCCAATAGTAAGTTATATGAAGTCTCGGCATCAATCACATAACATGTGACTTCCGTCTTCAAATCACCTATTTGACATTTTATCCGGATCTTACCAAAGGGTCTTGACCCGCTAGTGTTGAATCCATAGATAACAGTGCCTGTGGATGCCAATTTACTAGTTGGAATGCCGAGGCTATGCATCAAGCGAAGCGGCATAATACTCACAGCGGAACCCGGATCCACTTGGATTCGGTTGACTTCACTGGAGCCAATGTAACCAATGAAATATAGAGGGCGATCATGATTCGAATTCTTCGTCTACATATCCTCTTTGGTGAAGGTAATGCAGGGAAGGTTTTTAGCTGCTATATTATAGTGTTGAATTAACGGTTCTGGCTCTTCAGGTACCGGCTTGATCTGAGTAAGGAACACTTCTGAATTAGCCATGGCTTCTTGCAAGGCTTCCCTGGTTTCTTTAGACAACCGTAGCAACTCATACAATGTTATCCGCGCTGGAATGTTAGCTAGTTGAGCCATAATATCGAAGATGCACGGAGTGTTCGAGCTCTCCGGTTTATCTCTTCCAATCGGACGATTGAAACGAGACTGCTTCGGATTCTGAACCTCCTGGGGCTTCTTTTCTTTCTGTTTATCAACCGGCTGTCATTGAGCTTCTTCAACTGGTCTAGGAGTCATAATCACTCCCAGTTCCGTGAGAGTTTTGGCTGGTCCCAGTTTAGTCACCCCCTGTTTAGCTAAATGATCACTAGGTGATGGATAGTTGAAGTGATACTGATTTCCGCTTCTAGTGGCAAAAACTTCTTGTTCTTCTTCGGAGAGCGGGAAGGTAGGAGCTTCATCACCATCCTCTTCGAAGATCGCGGAAGTAGCATTGCAGGACTTGCCTTTACCCTTTCTGGTCGAGGAAGTCGCCCACTGATCGTCTTCAATAAGATCAGGATGGACCCAGAGGATTTCGCCGTTTGGGGCTGTGTGTGGCACAAGTATTTTTTGGCGTTGTCCGTATGGGTCATCGTTTACTGTCTTCATTCCTACTTTGGTGATACGTTTTGGTTCAAACCATGCTGTGGGTACTGATCCAAAGCTAATTGATACTGCATTTGCTCCTACATTCTTGGGCAGCTTCGGGGTTATGACACCTACATCAATTAACGCTTGGATCTTATCCTTGAGATGATAGCATGACTTTGTAGGATGATGGACCGCTCTATGGTATGCGTAATACTTCGGATCCGTCACTTTGCTAGCCCCTTCTTGATCCACGATTGACGGCAGCTGGATTTTGTTATTTTCCAACAGGTACTTAAAGATAACAGGAACTTCGTCATCTTTGAAGGAGTACACTTTAGGAAATCTTGGCTCCGAAGAATTCTGCTTCTGAGGCCGTTGTTGCCATTGCGACTGCGATTGTTGTGGTGCTCGTTGTTGCGGCTATTGCTGAGATTGCAATTGGAAAGTTTGATTAGCATCAACTGCATTAGCATGTGCCTTACCTTTCCCTCGTGGGTTGAAATTCTGTGTTGGAGCATTCGTCGCCTGTTGGCCTCTCTCCGCCTTCTTCCTTCTGAGGAATCGCTCGGCTTGCTCTCCTCGGACCTTCAAATCCTTCCATGTTCTGGATGGTGCTGTCCCCATTGCTTCCAAAACGTCCAATGCGAGGTTGTTGTGGCAGGTCTGGAGAATGAACTCCTCCGTTATCGGGTCCCGATAGTTCATCACCTTGTTCCGGAACCTTTTGACAAAGGTATCAACTAATTCCCCATCTTTCTGTTTCTCGTCGAGCAACGACTCGATGGATATCTCGGTGTCGTCATCGAAGAAGTTGGTGAGGAATTTAGTCTCCATGTCGTCCCAGCTATTCACGCTTCCTAGCTTGAGGCGGCGATACCAATCGAAGGAGGCTCCACGAAGAGTGCCAACGAAGGACCGTACCATCAGAGGCTCATTACCAAAGATAACCCCTAGGTGTGATTTGAAGTAAATCAAATGCTGAGTGGGTGAACCCTTCCCATCAAACAGCGTGAAGTTAATTAGATTGAACTTCGCGGGATACAGGATTGATTCCCATTCTCTTGGGTATGGACAAGGAATGCTCGTCTTCTTCATCTCTTAAGCGGCAATCAACATATTGATTTTGCTCTCGAGGTTTTTAATCTTTAAACTTTCACCTGTATTTTTGTTAGCATTCTCGTTACCACCCCCTGCATTGACGGGAGGATTATTGGTAGGTATTTAAAAATACCGGGAACTTCATCTTCCTTGAACGAATAGATCTTTGGGAATTTCGGTTCCGAAGCCTTCTGTTTCTGAGGCTGTTGTTGCCATCGTGACTGCTGAGGCACCTTCTACTGCTGTTGTTGCGGTTACGCTTGCACTTCGAATATTTGGTTCGCATCCACTGCATTCACTTGTGCTTTCCCTTTTCCCTTAGGAACAAAGTTCTGTTGCGGGGCTGGTGCCGTCGTTTGACCTCTTTCGAACTTTTTCCTCTTGAGGAAACGTTCGGCTCTTTCCCCTAGGACCTTCAAATCTTTCTAGGCCTTAGACGGTACCATTCCCATGGCTTCGAGGATATCCAATGAAAGATTATTGTGACAAGTCTCCAGGATGAAGTCCTCACTAATTGGATCCCTACAATTCATGGCTTTGTTCCGGAATCGTTTAATGAAATTCTCCACCAACTCTCCTTCCTTTTGCTTTTCATTGAATAATGTTCCGATCGAGACTTCAGTGTCGTCGTTAAAGAAATTCATGAGAAACATGTCCTCCATATCATCCCAACTGCTAATGCTCCCCGGCTTGAGGCGGCGATACCAATCGAAGGCTGCTCCGCGAAGAGTGCCGACGAATGACCGTACCATCAGCGGTTCATTCCTGGAGATTATCCCTAAATGAGACTTAAAGTATATTAAATGCTGAGTGGGGGATCCCTTTCCATCAAATGGTGTGAAGTTGATTAAGTTGAACTTCGTCGGATACGGGATTGACTCCCACTCTCTTGGGTATGGGCACGGTATTCCGGACCTTTTCACTTCCTGAGCATTCATCAACGCATTGATTTTGCTCTCCAAATCTCTCATTTTCTTATCCTCACTCGTATCTGTCTTCGAGTGGTTTCGAGGAGAAGTAACGTGGTCTCCCTTTGTATTATTATCATCCGAAGGACCACCCCCAGTATTGTTATTGACGGGAGGAGTGTTCATGTTAACATTCTCATCCACTTCCCGCTCGTTATCATCTTGGTTCGGATTATTGCGACGGCTAGACTCTCCCTGATGAGTTATCAGTGCTGCAATTTGATGGTCATGTATCTCCCTCATTTGCTGCATAGCCATTTCCATTTCAAATTTAAAACTGTCTTTTTTCTTGGCTAACGCGTCCTCAAGAACCTTAGCCACTTGCTCAGCGCTAATCATGAGTGATTCGTAGGGTTGTCCTGCACTCGACGCGGTGTCATCGAAAGCCATTGCTGAGCAAGCATCTGAGCAAGCATCCGAGATTTCATCATCTGAAGGAAGTCCCTTCTGCATTCTTTGGTAATCCCTTCGTCTACTGGTCCCCGATCGCAATCGAGTTATACGTTAGGATACTACGGCAAACTGATCCGGACTAAAGTGTCGCGTCGACTTCCCTCTCCCGGCCATGTTAACAGACACTTCTGGAAATTCATCATCTTGAAGAGCAGCTCTCTTCTTTTGGAAACGTCTTGGTCTGGATTCAGACGTTCTAGTGGAAATTCTTTCAAAGACTGAAACTCTCTCCAGGGCGGTTTTGGAACAGCAACACTCTGACAATACCGCCTTAATAATTTTAGCACACGAGCAGTGAGAATCCGTGTCTTGGGCACTTCTTTTCCTAGATTTGTCCGCGCCCCTAGTTTGACAGTACAACTCGTCAGCTTGGTGACTGGAGCAACCTATCGTGTGTTGGCACGAGTCCCTAAGTATAATGTCCTCGTCTGACGAGTACGTTTTCTTTTGGGGATACAATGCTTTGTTAACGTTTTCAGGAGTCTCATGTCTGAGGCTATGTTTTTGTGAACGTTGGTCCTCAACAGACTTCTGGATTTCAACACATAATCCAATGCGGTCATTTGCGGGACTTTTCCCGTTATACGTTCTCCTCCACTGCTTAGGAGGACGACCTCTAGCCTGACGATGTGCTCGAGGTTCATTCAATAGGCCTAAGCTCTCTTTGACCGGAGCTTTGCCTCGATCATCGGGTGAAGGGCCAAGGCGATCTTTGATCGTTATTTTAAAATGGGACAAATCCACGCTATCGCGGACCTTAACCAGAGGCGCGAAACTTGATGGAATTGACGAAATAAGTGCAGGAGATCTTCTGTCTTGACTTTGACGCGGGTCAGACTTGGGTGACCCGCGAGTTAGAGGGTTGGATCTGGATGACCTGCAGATTGGCAGGTCAGATCTGGGAGACCTGCAGATTGGCAGGTCAGATCTGGGTGACCTGTGATTCGACGGGTCGGATTTGCGTGACCTGCAAATTGGCAGGTCGGATTGGAGTGACCTGCGTTTCGGCAGGTCGGATCTGGGTGACCTGCGATTCGGCGGGTCGGATTTGCGTGACCTGCAAATTGGCGGGTCGGATTGAAGTGACCTACATTTCGGCGGGTCGGATTGAAGTGACCTATAAATTGGCGGGTTGGATTGGAGTGACCTGCGTTTCGACGGGTCAGATTGGAGTGACCCGCGTTTTTTGAACTTTTTGGCCGCCGTCTTAGACTTTGGCCTCCATACTTGGTGCAGTCTTTGTGGCTTATTTTCCACTCCTTCTTTCTCCCATTTCTTGGCTTCTTGCATAAGAATTTTTTCTTGTGCAAGCAATACGCGGCGTTTCTGAATCCGCTCTTGAAGAGTCGATCGGGTCCTTTCGACGCGAACCCATTCGTTCCTCACTGGTTTGAAGGAGGAGTTGTCCACCCTCTGTTGTGGTGGTTGGCGCCTCCTGAACTTCAGATCCGCTTCATAGCGGATTCCATCAACTGGTTCCAAGGCTTTGGTCAGTTGGCGTGCGAGGCGTTGGTGCCGCATCTGACGTGCTCTCTTTGATAGAGTGGGCACATCATCAACAGTCGACCCCTTGCTCAAGGGGTTCAGATCTATAGTTTTAGCCTCGTTGGATGCCGACGGGGCATTGTGAGCCACGAGTGCAGCGGTGGCGAGAAGATCTTCTTCTTGGGCTTCTGTAGCTGAAGTCCAACGGGTCTTCCTAGAGTAAGCCTTCCTGCATCTGCGAGGAGAGGCCGATCTGGAGGAGGAGAACAAGTATTCCTCGTACTTCTGCTGGTCGAACTCATATTCGACCTTTGTTTCAACCGGGATCGGGATCCGAGGTTGCAACACGTCAGTGTTTTTGGGAAAAGTTGCTGTTTTCATTGCTCTTTTTTGAGATCTGTTACAACTTCAATCGTTACAACAGAATTAAATGAAAACAAAATATTACAACTTTATCGAAAATAAACACGAGATCCCATTTTGGTTCGGTCTCGCTTGCGTAGGTCTTTAGCCTGTGACGGGGATGTTGATATCCGTGGACCGCCGGTCGATCAAGATCCTTTCCGGAAAAATCCGGCAGAGTTTCGTCTATCCACGAAGGGATATAGAAATAGAACTTCGTCGATCTGCGTGAGATCTTAGAAGTTTTAAATCTTATATCTCGGCTAAAACGAGACACTAGCTCTTCTTAGTGTCACCTGCGAAGGGTAACACCAAGGAAAAGAAAGGGGGAATGAAGAAATTTTGATGAAGAACTCTCACTCCTCGGTCCGGCAGGGCTTCGCCGCTCTCCTTGAAACTCCGACTCCTTACTCCGGTAGGGCTTCGCCGCTTCTCTCTGAAATTTTAGATCTCAAAGGCTAAAGCTCAAGATCAGAAATTTCTCTGCCAAAACCCAGGCCAAGAGAATGGAGACCCAAGGGGTCTATTTATAGGCACAAGAGGAGGCCTAGGGGCTGCCCAAAAGGTGTTTCGCCGTGTAATAATCTTGGAGACACCTCCAAAAGGTGTTTCGCCGTGTAATAATCTTGGAGACACCCCCAAAAAGGTGTTTCGGCGTGTAGCAACCTTGGAGACACCCCAAAAAGGTGTTTCGCCGTGTAATAATCTTGGAGACACCCCCAAAAAGGTGTTTCGGCGTGTAGCAACCTTGGAGGCACCCCAAAAAGGTGTTTCGCTGTGTAATAATCTTGGAGACACCCCCCAAAAAGGTGTTTCGGCGTGTAGCAACCTTGGAGACACCCCAAAAAGGTGTTTCGCCGTGTAATAATCTTGGAGACACCCCCAAAAAGGTGTTTCGGCATGTAGCAACCTTGGAGACACCCTAAAAAGGTGTTTCGCCGTAAAAGGAGGCCAAAAGAGGGGGGGGGACCAAGGCACATGGACACCCTCTAGGGGTGTCTCGGCCCTGGCCGAGACACCCGAGACACCCCCCTTGGGGTGTCTCGGCCTGGCCGAGACACCCCTGGGGTGTCTTGGCTTTGCCAAGACACCCCTCGGGTGTTTCGAGCCTGCCGAGATATCCCAGGGTGTCCCGGTTCAGTCCGAGGTCCTGCCGTTGTCCCGCCGTTGTCCCGCCGTTGACTCTTCGTTGACTTTTCGTCCGAACTCGGATTCGACTGATTTCGGATGCGTTGGAATTCAGACGAAGAGCTCCGTTGATGCCGATGGCTGGATTATTAGTGGGATGATCGGGACACGGCGGGCGTTGGTTCAATTGCGGTGATCGCGGGGTTTTCGGTCAATCTGTATCCCCGTGATTCGTTGGCTCATGTAGTTCGTCGGTTCACTTCAGGCGCTCACCGACGTCATTTGAACCCTTGTGAACCGGGTAGTGATGTTCAACCATCGCTCATTAACACTGAGCTGTGAGTGGGGACCTATCGGCAATTTTCGATGCCTACAGTCAGCCTTCGCAGAAAGGCTGTCGGCTCCCACTGTGGTCGCCAGTTTGTTTTCGTGGAAAGCTGCCTTCATCATTGATTTCATTAAACTTTAGTCGTTACTAATGAATTCAAATAACAAAAATAAAAATTATAACTTTCTTGGAAATAAACACAAGATCCGTTTATCGGCTCTTGCTTTCGTGGGTTCTTTGCCGGTGCCGGGGTTAATCCGTGGACGACCACGAATCAGATCCGGTTGCAGGAAAATTCGGTAGAGCTTCGTCTTAACTGAGAAAGTTTTTCTGGTTTGAAGCGCTGAGATCGACAAAGCGAAATCAGGGCTCTTCTCGAGATTAAGACCAAGCCTAATCTCAAGGAACGGACGTACGGGCTTCGGATCCTTTGAACGGCTTCTCCTTTGTGCCGAAGTTTGCCGGGATCTCGTTGACCTTCGCTAAAATTTCGTGCTCCTTCACTCTTCAATCCAGCAGCACCTCGTCCTCTTGATAAACTTCCAGATCTCGAAAATGGAGGCCTTTGGCTCATATTTATAGGCCCCGGATGCGGTTATTTGGATGAGAACAATTGATTTGGCTCTATCTTCAGTTAACAACAGCCTAATCACGTTTGGGGATGATATCAAGTCAGTTAGGAACCCCTGGAACAGATAAATCCTATGAAAACAGCTTTAAAACCGTCAAAATGCGTATCGGGTACCAGACCCGCGTATCGGGTCGGTTTGTTCCGTCCTGCGCTCGCGCAGGTTTGCCGATTTTTTCTTCTTTTCCGTTCTCTTTCTTCGATGGACTACACTCTGAGTGCGTTAGTCAGTACCACAATGAGACCACGATGGACTTCACTCTCTTATTCATTTTTGTGTCCGCACGAGTGTGCACAGAGGTCATTGAACCTATGTTTTGGGTCTGCATGGTTATGCACAGAGGTTGATATACTTATTTGTCGGTCCGCACGGGGTACAATGAGTTAAAGAATTTCAGAGAAGGACGATTTGATAGATTTGATGATAACCTGAGTGTAGGCAATTGTTGACATTCTTTTTATATGATCTATTGTGAATGTATTTCATATTGTTGGTACATAAGATTGTTTATTGGCATTTATTTTGTCCATTTAGGGTAAAAATGAGGAGTTAGATGATTTTATGGGGATGTTTGTTGTAATACTTCCATGTATTATGCTTCTTTATTATTTTACTTGGTTAGTTGGAATTTATATCTAGAAATTCACAACTTGAGGTACATGGTATATATATGAGAGTTTTCTTGTTTGGATTATTTCGCTCGACGTACCAGTCTCGTGTTGTGAATTTCTAAATATAAATCCCATGTAGCACAGGGTAAAATGATTTAGGTACACTAATGCACTTATAGGTAGAGCCTCTATCATACTTAGTATCCCTTCCCCTGGGGAGGATGGAGATGATCTTGCTAGCGCTCTGACACTGTTGATTTTCCTTCTTTTCAGGCAGCGGATCAGAGTTTCGGAGAGCTGTAAGTTGACGGACTTTCAGCATAGTTGCCATCACTTACTTATAGTAGTTTCTACTCCATAGTTGTTTAGATTGACTTTTGGTTGATTATTATTAGACTTGCATTTCATTTTAAGAGCTGAGAATCAATGTATTTTTCACTTGATTCTTGTAGTTGAGATTGACCATTTGTATCAGATTGTTGGACACATTTTCTTCTATGTCTATTGAGACTTGATTACTTCTGATATTGATCATTTATTTCTTATGTTCTATTTCTTGTTTTCATCTCTTTTATATTTGCTTGTACCTACACTGTCTTTTATTGATTCCACTAGAGAGATATTACTGTGATGGTGAAATGTGTTATTGCGCTGTGTGGGTGCATGGTAGGTTTGACATCTCTGGATTCACCTTGAACTACAGCCTTTTGTGAACCCATGGGCATCACAATATACAAACATCTATAGTTTCTAGGTTGATGGGCATGCTTGATAAATTCAACGGTTTGGTAAACTTTTATCAAATGGTTATAGATTGGTGCAAGGAATATGATACAAAAAATTTGAAGCTGATAATCAAATCCTCACGCAACACAGATGTTAGATGGTAAAACCAAAACATGTATGTGTGTATATGATTGAGCTTAAAGTACTAACACACATAATATAAAACCTAAAACTAAATTACCCAAACTTGATCTTGATCTTCATTGTAGCTCAACTTGATAAACTTAGATGAAGCTTGTAATTGCATCTTTAACTTGAATTGCAAGGCTTCAACCACTATTCCGCCAACCTCCATTGAATATGATCATTGAGGCTCTATTCCATCCATCCTCCAATATGTTGTTTGCCTAGAATAAATACAAAACACAAATACTAGACAAATAACGTTAGATGTAAATTGTTTGTAAATCATCATCAAAACAAGAAGGCCAACAACCTCCACTTTCGCTGGATCAACTGAAATGTCCTCCTTGCTAATCACATGGCCTAACAATCTGACTTTGGAAAGCTAAAACTCACACTTGCTAAATTTAGCATACAACGGGTGCTCCTGCAAAGTCTGCAATGTCAGACAAAGATGCTGCTCATGCTCGGCTACTGATCTCAAATAAATGAGGATGTTGTTAATGAAAACGATCACAAATTGGTCCAAATATGAATGAAAAACCCGGTTCATCAAATCTATGAATACCACGGGTGTATTGGTCAGCCTAACTAGCATGACAGGAAACTCAAAAGACCCATTTCGAGTCAGAAAGTGTAATACCCCAACCCTTGAGAGGGTGATGTGATTAGTATTGATAGATTTGATTGGAATACTCATACCACCAAGATGCATCTTCTTTTCGGAAACCTAACTCTTAGAAACTCCAAAGTTAAGCGTGCTTGGCCTGGAGAAATTCTAGGATGGGTGACCCCCTGGAAAGTTTTCCAGGGAGCATGTGAGTGAGGACAAAACATGCTGAAAAGACATGTGATGGTTTGTGAGACCAGTCCATCAGATCTAATAGCGTACCGACTCCGGGATTCCGGGGCGGGGCGTTACAGAAAGACGGTCTTGGGAATATTCATCTCCCGAACCCATAACTAATAGTAGCCAGATCGAAGATCAATCTTCGAGAAATATTATGCTCCTTGCAACTGGTCGAATAAGTCATCAATTCTTGATAGTGGATACCTATTACAGTTAGTGATCTTATTCAACTCAAGATAATCTATACACAAACGCATACCATCATCCTTCTTCTTCACAAAGAGAACCGATGCTCCCATTGGGGAATAACTCTAGCAAGTAAAATCCTGAGATAAAAATTAATCTAACTGAATCTATAGCTCCCTCATCTCAGCAGGTGCCACATGGTAAGGTGCACGGGAGATCGGTGTTGTGCTCGGTTGCAAATCGATACAGAACTCAACCTCTCTCATTAGAGGCAATCTAGGTATGTCCTGAATGACATCCTAATACTCTGAGATGACTCTTGTCTCACTAAAATTGGCACTCTGATCCCTCATCATCACCTCGTTGAGATATGATAGAAATAACTCCGCAAACTGGTTACCCTGTGATGTCTCTATGACTAACTCGGACCCATTGAAAGTTCGCAAGTTAACTGTCTTCGCAAAATAGTCGATACTAGTATGGTTGGAAGATAGCCAATCCATACCAAGAATCATATCGAATTTAGGCTCGTCTAAGCTGATAATCCATCTCTTACAGATACTTTCTAAGAGGGATACCTCTCCCAAAAGAGTAGAAACTGACAAGAGAATGTCTAGGAAATGTGTACACATCAAACTAACTGAAGCCTATCAGTGATAGAATAATAGATAGAATGAATGCTAAGCTCCTGAATCAAAGAGATACGAGTTGGGAAGGAGCTCACTAAGAATGTACCTTCCACTACGGCTCCATTTGCATTATTATCATGTGGTACATTGCAAAAGCTCGACCAGAAACTATTTGTTTTGAAGGCTCTGCAGAATATGAAACTATCTGACTCTGAGGTAAATCCTGAATAATGTGCATGTGACCCTCAATCCTCAAAGCTAATGGTGGTGTCTCAAATCTTTGTTGTTAGTCATGGCCTCGGTTCTGGTGCTAATCCTAACATTTGCCCTGCTGGCTTCCTACTAGTGCTCTGTGACACTCAGTGGTTCTACGACTGGTGAACTTATGGTAATGAGAACAAGCACCTCAAAATTTATGTTGTCGCGGCTCTCTCGGGTTCTATTGTGATATCTGACCTTTGTCTTGTTGTCCTCCTACAGAGGTGCTTCGACAGTCTCTGGCTATGTGTCCAAACTTATGGCAGTTGTAACAAACACCCTAAAATCTGCGTTTCTTTAGCGCTTCCTTACCTTGTTGTTCCATCGAACTAGTACCCTACACTAGAAAGATTGCCTAGGGTTGCTGCTTATAGTGATGTGGCCTATTTGTATACTAGTGCTCTATAGGGTTACCCAGAATATAGAGTGGTATGTGATATATGTGAAATATGGCATCACAGTTGCTGCAGTGGCATTGAGGATGCTGCCACCACTGTTTGTTTGTTCACACAGGGTGATCGTTCTTTTTTATCGATTTCTTTTTCTTAATTTCTGGTTCTTCCTCTCCACCAATAATCCCCACTCCTTCAGCCAAAATATACCCACATATAAAAGAGAAGGGAGACGAATAGTGTGTATTGTGGGACTTCTTGCATGCCTTCCTTTATTATGCAGCCTTCTATTATTATGCAGCAGCAGGAGGATGATTTGGGATTCATCACCACCGCACTGGCAATTTGTGGACTGAGAATTTTTTGAGGGTACATTGATGGTTTTCCTCCTTCTAATCCGGGAGTGAATATATCTAGTTCTATTTTGACTAATCCGAATTTGTGTACTGAGTAAAAGTGGAATATCCTCTCTCAATTCTTGGCAGAGGGAAGACCCAGGATCGACCGAATCAAGGATGGTCATCTTGGTTTATAGAAAACGTTCTTCATGGCCCTTTTTATTTGCTAAATTGCAAGTTTACGATTTGGGTCACTGTAGGCGTATAAAACTGCTTATAGGTCCCTTAACACAGCTCGGCACGGTGATTCAACAAACCAACAAACCATCAGGCGATATATCCAAGCATGTTCGTTAGACCACAACACCGAAGCCAAGTGAGATGCGACGAAGCGGATTAACGAGGCGACGAGGTTAACGAATCGCACGCAAACAACGGAATACATCCAATCGCGTGCCCAATCAAGCCGACAGGTCGATGAATCAACGAGTCATCCAACCGTAGAGTCCACTACATCAAACAAGATCGAGAGCGGACTCAAACGAATCAAGATCAAATCAAGATTGAATCCGGACTCAAACTCGAACAACGAAGTGGATTTACTGCCAACTCAGGATCCAGACTGCCAAATTAGAGTCCAGATCAACAATCGAGTTCAAATCAAGCGTAAAACCGGAAAACGGCGAAACACCAAGCACCCGGAGGGCTCGGCCAAAACCGAGCCGCCTTCAGGTGGCTCGGCCAAAACCGAGCCACCTCTAGGTGGCTCGGTGGCCGAGCCACCTTTTGGTGGCTCGGTGGCCGGCCGAGCTACCTTTTGGTGGCTCGGTGGCCGAGCCACCTAGGTGGCCGAGCTACCTAGGTGGCCGAGCCCAGATCTGGGCCCAGATCTGAGCCCAGATCCAGTTTTAAATGCCTATAAATAGGCTTAAGGGCTTATTGTTTTGGTGGTTGGATTTTTTGGAGGCGAAACTCTGCTGGATTAAAGGCTCAAGACTAAAAAAAGGTTGAAGCTTTGGAATCTCGGAGTTTTGGACTTCTCAGATCTGGTTCTTGGTGTTCATCCACACCAAATAATACAGGAGTTCGAGAGAGATCAGATCTGAGATCTACACGGTCATCCTCCGGATCAAAACTTGGTTTTTGATCCCGAGAATAGTATCGATTTCGCTTGGTCGATTTCAATTACTTAGCGCTATTATTTCCTTGGTGAAATAATACCCCCGGCTGTTATTTCCTTTGTGAAATAACACCCGTCATACCGTGTAGATCCGACCGGATCAAGATCGCGCGGTGGTCCACGGATTAACCCCGGTGCAGGCGAAGAACCCACACAAGTAAGAGACCGCAAAACAGGATCTTACGATTTGTTCCACAAAAAAGGAAAGTTGTAATCTTTTTTTTAGATTTTTCTTTGATTTTGTTGTAACCGGATCTTATAAAAAGACCGGATCTTTTGTAACCGATAAACTGTTGCTTAAGAGAACAATGACATCAATGAAGGCAATTTTTCCCACGAACAATCTGGCGACCATAGTGGGAGCCACCGATCTCACTGCCGAGATCGTTGCGTCGCAGCCGCGGATCTTGATCCCGGTCGAGGAGGAGGTCGAGTATGAATTCGACCAACAAAAGTTCGAGGAGTATCTATCATCCTCGTCCGGATCCACCTACCCCCGCAAGTCCAAGAAGTCTCCGAAGTTCTCCTTTAGGAGAAAAGTCCGTTGGTACGAAGAAGTGCAGAGTACCAACGAAGATCTCACCCCAATTAATGCCGAAGTTGCATCGGGTGAAGTTCCACCAACCTCCAACCAGGTCAGATCTGTTCTGGCCAATTCCTCCGTCGCTGAAGGCGTAGCGACTCTTTCAAAGAGAGCCCGCCAGAGGCGACGTCAACGCTTGGCGCGGCAATTCGCAAAGGCGATGGAGTCCACTGACGGAATCCGCTACAACGCGGATCCGAAGAACAGGAGAGGCAAACAGCCTCAACAACCAATGAATGGCAGCTCCTCCAAGCCGCCAACGAATGAACGGATCCGTGTCAAACAGAATCGTACGACACTGGATGAGCGCATTCGCAAGCGCCGTACACTGTCAGCGCAGGAACGGGCTCAAGTCCAAGAAGCCCGCAGAAGACTGCAGAAGGAAGTGGCCAAAAAGCTGCCACCGACCCGCCAAGTATGGAGGCCGAAGTCTGAAGCGGCGATTCAAGCTAAAAAGCAACCATTGCAGCCTTCAGCAAAAGTTCAACCTCTGGCGAACCAACCTAAATCGCCGATAATTCCCATAGCTGCTCCGGGAGATCCCGCAGGACCATCCCGAAGAAGGAGGTCAGTTTTGGAGCGCCTTGGTCCACTTCCCGATGAGCGATGCAAAGCTCCAGTTCAAGAACGTTTGGGCCTAATAAAGAAGCCCCGAACGACTCAACATGCTGGGGGTCACCGCCACCCTCAACAGGACAAGGAGTTCATGGCAACTACGCGCACCAGTTTGCGCATTGAAGTCCAGGAGCCCGCCGAGAACTCACGCCCACAAAGACGCGTGTCGAGACGCGTGACTCTTGAAAGCCCAAAGAAGGAAGTTCGCCCTCAAAAGGAAACGTTGTCGTCTGATGATGATAGCGTTATACCTGAGAAGTCGTGCCAACACACGATAGGTTACTCCGACCTTCAAACCGACGAGTTGTACTATCGTGTTGGGGGTACGAGTAAAACCAGGAAAAGGAGCCCTCGAAAACTAGAAACTCAGTGCCCCTATTCCAAACTCATTCGAGCAGTATTGTCTGAGTGCAACTACATCAAGACAGTCCCCGAAAGAACTTCGATTTTCGAAAGGCTCAGTACCGAAACGCCAAAAACAAGGCCTAGGCGTTTCCGACGAAGAAGAACGATAGTCGAAGATGGAGAATTTCCGAGGGTCACCACTAATATGACCAGCAAAGGGACATCGACACAGGATAATCCCGAGTCGATTCCGGAAGTACCCCGGTGTGTAACCCGGCTACAGTCTGGAGCCATTATACAAGCAACTTATGGTAGGATTCGGACAAGATAACCTTCAGAAGATGAAGAATCGGATGCCGGCTCTGCGGTCGCATCAGATAATACAGTATCCAGCGAGGGACAACCCCACGAATCACTTATGATAAGTGCGGAACAAGTGGCCAAGATGCTCGAAGAAGCCATGGCCAAACAACAGGAGAGCTTCAGCTTCGAAATGCAGATGGCCATGCAGAATATGAGAGAAATGCATGACCAACAAATCCAAGCACTGACAAACCAGCAAGGCGAACCAAGTCGTCGTAACCAGGTTAATCAGGAAGATGAGGACACACATGCGAATGAAGCTCATAATACCAATAATCCTCTCGTCAATACAGGGGGTGGTAACGAGAATGCTAACGAAAATACAGGTGAAAGTTTGAAGATTAAAAACCTCGAGAGCAAAATCAATACGTTGATTTCCGCTCAAGAGACGAAGAAGACGAGCATTCCTTGTCCATACCCAAGAGAATGGGAATCAATCCCGTATCCGGCGAAGTTCAATCTAATTAACTTCACGCCGTTTGATGGGAAGGGTTCACCCACTCAGCATTTGATTTACTTCAAATCACACCTGGGGGTTATCTCTGGTAATGAGCCTCTGATGGTACGGTCATTCGTTGGCACTCTTCGTGGAGCCGTCTTCGATTGGTATCACCGCCTTAAGCTAGGAAGCGTGAATAGCTGGGACGACATGGAGACTAAATTCCTCACCAACTTCTTCGATGACGACACCGAGATATCCATCGGGTCGTTGCTCGACGAGAAACAGAAAGATGGGGAATTAGTTGATACCTTCGTCAAAAGGTTCCGGAACAAGGCGATGAACTGTCGGGACCCGATAACGAAGGAGTTCATTCTCCAGACCTGCCACAACAACCTCGCATTGGACGTTTTGGAAGCAATGGGGACAGCACCATCCAAAACATGGAAGGATTTGAAGGTCCGAGGAGAGCAAGCCGAGCGATTCC
>BQKN01059564.1:1839-49418 GCA_022839385.1 Asparagus kiusianus
TGAAGATATAATGAATTCCACAGCAAGACCAACTTTTGACGGAAACACCTGATAACAAATAATTAGGCAAAGTTCAAATATCATGATTTCATGGGTTATAACCCATGGTTTTCCGACCGTATCGGTTCGTTTCAACCCAGGCGTGATTTCATGTGTTATAACCCATTGTTCGAATTTCACGAGTTAGTGAGCTATAGGCAACGATATTTCCCCAACTTTGACTGTTTCGTCCTAAGGCAAATGACTCGATGAAGTTTCATCATTTCGTGAGCTATAACTCACAAAATTTGTCCGTTTCCACCCCTTTTCGGCCTGGTGCAAACAATTAGGCGAAGTGCATATTTCGTGATTTCGTGAGCTATAACCTATGGTTTCAGACACATTTCGTCAGTTTTGGTCCATTTCGACTCAGTGCTAGAAATCTTTGTCGAATTCAATACCGATGATTTCATGAGATGTAACCCGTGAATTTTGACCATTTTCTTCTGTTTCAATAGGGTGTCAGAAATATCAAAACCGACGATTTCATGAGCCGTTTTCCATACGATTTCTGACCATTTTTGTCTGTTCGACACCCCGGGTCAAAATATCTTTGCCAAATTCAAAACCGATGATTTCACGAGCTATATTACATGATTATTGACCCATCTAGTGCATTTGGTCCTGACAGCAAATAATTAGGTAGAGTTCAAATATTGCGATTTCATGGGTTATAACCAATGGTTTTCTGATCACTTCTTTCCGTTTCGACCAGGGAGCAATTTCATGGGTTATAACCCATTGTTCAAATTTCATGAGTTCCTGAGCTATAGGCAAAGATTTTTCCTAAACTTGGACGGTTTCATCTAACGACAAATTTCACAATTTCGTGTGCAATAACCCACGAAAATTTTCCATTTACACCCTTTTTCTGCCCGATGAAAACAATTTGCAGGAGTTCATATTTTGTTATTTCGTGAGCTATAACCCATGGTCTCTGACACATTTTGTCAGTTTCGATTTGTTTCAACCCGGCGCCAAGAATCTTTGCTAAATTCAAAACCGACGATTTCATGAGCTGTAACCCCTGAATTTTGACCATTTTCTTTTGTTTCGTTCAGGTGTCAGAAATGTCAAAATCGATGATTTCATATGCTATTGTCCGTACGATTTCTGATCATTTTAGTCTGTTCGATGCCCTAAGTAAAAATATCTTTGCCGAATTCCAAATCAATGATTTTATGAGCTATAACACGTTATTATTGACCCATCTCGTGCATTTGGGCCCAACTACAAATAATTAGGCGGAGTTCAAATATCGCGATTTCATTGGTTATAACCCATGGTTTTCCGACCACTTCGGTCTGTTTCAACTTTGACGTGATTTCATGTATTATAACCCATTGTTCGAATTTCACGTGTTCGTGAGCTAGGCAACGATTTTCCCCAACTTTGATGGTTTCGTCCAATGGCAAATGACTCGGCGGAGTCAAATTTCACGATTTTATGAGCTATAACCCACAAAATTTGTCCATTTATACCCTTTTTCGTCCTGATGAAAACAATTAGGCGGAGTGCATATTTTGTAGTTTTTTGAGCTATAACCCATTGTTTTTGACACATTTTGTCAGTTTTGGTTTGTTTTTTGACCCGGCGCCAGAAATCTTTGCCGAATCCAAAACCGATGATTTCATGTGCTGTAACCCATGAATTTTGACCATGTTCTTCTGTTTCGGCCGAGTGTCGGAAATGTCGAAACAGACGATTTCATGAGTTGTTGTCCATACGATTTCTGACCATTTTGGTCTGTTCGACGCCTCGTGTAAAAATATCTTTGCCGAATTCTAAACCAATAATTTCATGAGCTATAACACGTGATTATTGACCCATCTTGTGCATTTGGTCCTAACAACAAATAATTAGGTGGAGTTCAAATATCGCGATTTCATGGGTAATTACCCATGGTTTTTCGACAGCTTCGGTCCGTTTCAACCTAGGCGTGATTTCATGTGTTATAACCCATTGTTCGAATTTCACGAGTTCGTGAGCTATAGGCAACGATTTTTCCCCAACTTCGACGGTTTCGTCCAACGACAAATGACTCGACGGAGTTTCATGATTTCGTGAGTTATAACCCACGAAATTGTCCATTCTCACCCCTTTTCGGCCATGTGCAAACAATTAGGTGGAGTGCATATTTTGCGATTTTGTGAGCTATAACCCATGGTTTCTGACATATTTCATCAGTTTCGGTCCGTTTCTACTCGGCGCCAGAAATCTTTGTCGAATTCAATACCGATGATTTCATGAGATGTAACCTGTGAATTTTGATCATTTCTTCTGTTTTGATCTGGTGTCAGAAATGTCAAAACCGACGATTTCTTGAGTTGTTGTCTGTACTATTTCTGACCTTTTTGGTCTATTCAACACCCTGTGTCAAAATATCTTTGCCGAATTCAAAGCCGATGATTTCACGAGTTATAACACGTGATTATTGACCCATCTTGTGCATTTGGTCCTGACAGCAAATAATTAGGCGGAGTTCAAATATCGCGATTTCATGGGTTATATAACCTATGGTTTTCTGATCGCTTTTGTTCGTTTCGACCAGGGAGCAATTTCAAGGGTTTTAACCCAATGTTCAAATTTCATGAGTTCCTGAGCTATAGGCAATGATTTTTTCCCAACTTCGACGGTTTCATCCGATGGAAAATGACTCGGCGGAGTAAAATTTCATAATTTCGTGAGCTATAACCCACAAAATTTGTCCATTTACACCCCTTTCGGCCAGATGGAAACAATTAGGCGTAGTGCATATTTCGCGATTTCGTCAATTTTGACACATTTTGTCAATTTTGATTTCTTTCAACTAGGTGCCAGAAATCATTGCTGAATTCAAAACCGACGATTTCATGAGCTATAACCTGTGAATTTTAATCATTTTCTTCTGCTTCGGTCGGGTGTTGGAAATGTAAAAACTGACAATTTCATAAGCTATTATCCGTACAATTTTTGACCATTTTGGTTTGTTTGTCACCCCGTTTAAAAATATCTTTGCTGAATTCAAAACCGATGATTTCACAAGCTATAACACGTGATTATTGACCCATCTCGAGCATTTTGTCCCGACAACAAATAATTAGGCGGAGTTCAAATATCGCGATTTCGTGGGTTATAACCCACAGTTTTCCGACCGCTTCGGTCCGTTTCAACCCTGGTGCGATTTCATGTATTATAACCCATTGTTAGAAGTTCACGATTTCGTGAGCTATAGGCAACGATTTTCTCCAATTTCAACGGTTTCGTCTGACGACAAATGACTTGACGGAGTTTCACAATTTTGTGAGCTATAACCTAAGAAATTTGTCCATTTCCTCCCCTTTTTGGCCCGATACAAACAACTAGGTGGAGTGCATATTTTACAATTTTGTGAGCTATAACCTATGGTTTCTGACACATTTTGTCAGTTTCGGTTTGTTTTAACCCGGCGCCAGAAATCTTTGCTGAATCCAAGACCGACAATTTCATGAACTGTAACACATGAATTTTGTCCATTTTCTTCTATTTCAGTAGGGTGTCGAAACTGTCGAAACAGACGATTTCATGAGTTGTTGTCCATACGATTTTTGACCATTTTGGTCTGTTCGACGGCCCGTGTAAAAATAGCTTTACCGAATTTAAAACCGAAGATTTCACGAGCTATAACATGTGATTATTGACACATCTCACGCGTTTGGGGCCGACAAAAAATAATTAGGCGGAGTTCAAATATCGCGATTTCATGGGTTATAACCCATGGTTTTTTCGACAGTTTTAGTCTGTTTCAACCCGGGTGTGATTTCATGGGTTATAACCCATTATTCGAATTTCACGAGTTCATAAGCTATAGGCAACGATTTTCCCAACACTTTGACGGTTTCGTGCGACGGCAAATGACTCGGCGGAGTAAAATTTCACGATTTCATGAGCTATAACCCACAAAATTTGTCCATTTACACCCCTTTTCGGCCTGATGGAAACAATTAGGCGGAGTGCATATTTCGCAATTTTGTGAGCTATATAACCCATGATTTCTGACACATTTTGTCAGTTTCAGTTTGTTTTGACCCGACGCAAGAAATCTTTGTCGAATCCAAAACCGACAATTTCATGAGCTGTATAACCCATGAATTTTTACCATTTTCTCCTGTTTTGGCTGGGTGTCGAAAATGTCAAAATATACTATTTCATGAGCTGTTGTCCGTACGATTTTTGACCATTTTGGTCTGTTCGACACCCCGTGTAAATATATCTTTGCCGAATTCTAAACCGATGATTTCATGAGCTATAACACGTGATTATTGACCCATCTCGTGCGTTTGGGCCCAACAACAAATATTTAGGCAGAGTTCAAATATCGCGATTTCATGGGGTATAACCCATGGTTTTCCGACCGCTTCGGTCTGTTTCAACCCAGGCGTGATTTCATGTGATATAACCCATTGTTCGAATTTCACGAGTTCGTGAGCTATAGGCAACGATATTCCCAACTTCGATGGTTTCGTCCAACGGCAAATGACTCAGTGGAGTTTCACGATTTCTTGAGTTATAACCTACGAAATTTGTCAATTTCCACCCCTTTTCGGACTTGTGCAAATAATTAGGCGGAGTGCATATTTCGCGATTTCGTGAGCTATAACCTATTGTTTCTAACACATTTCATCAGTTTCGACCCGTTTTGACTTGGCGCCAGAAATCATTGCCGAATTCAATACCGATGATTTTATGAGTTGTAACCCGTGAATTTTGACCATTTTCTTCTGTTTCGGCCGTGTGTTAGAAATGTCAAAACTGATGATTTCATGAGCTGTTGTATATATGATTTTTGACCATTTTGGTCTGTTCGAAACCCCGTGTTAAAATATCTTTGCCGAATTCAAAACTGATGATTTCATTAGCTATAACACGTGATTATTGACCCATCTCGTGCATCTTGTCCCGACAACAAATAATTAGGTGGAGTTCAAATATCGCGATTTTCATGGGTTATAACCTATGATTTTCTGATTGCTTCTGTCCATTTTGATTAGGGAGCAATTTCGTGGTTTATAACTCATTGTTCAAATTTCATGAGTTCATGAGCTATAGGCTACGATTTTTCCCCAACTTAAATGATTTCATCCGATGACAAATGACTCGGCGACGTAAAATTTCACAATTTTGGGAGCTATAACCCACGAAATTTGTCCATTTATACCCCTTTTTGGCCCGATGCAAACAATTAGGCGGAGAGCATATTTCGCGATTTCGTGAGCAATAACCCATGGTTTCTGACACATTTTGTCAGATTCGATTTGTTTGAACCCAGTGCTAGAAATCTTTGCTGAATTCAAAACCGATGATTTCATGAACTTTAACCAATTAATTTTGACCATTTTCTTCTATTTCAGTCGGGTGTCTGAAATGACGAAACTGACAATTTCATGAGCTGTTGTCCTACGATTTCTGACCATTTTGGTTTGTTCGATACCCCGTGTAAAAAATATCTTTGCCTAATCCAAAACCGATGATTTCACGAGCTATAACATGTGATTATTAACCTATCTCGTTGGTTCGGGCCTAACAACAATTAATTAGGTGGAGTTCAAATATCGCGATTTCATGGGTTATAACTCATGGTTTTCCGACCGCTTCGGTCCGTTTCAACCCAGGCGTGATTTCACTAGTTATTACCCATTGTTCGAATTTCACATGTTCGTGAGCTTTAGGCAACGATTTTTCCCCAACTTTGACGGTTTTGTCCGACGACAAATGACTCAGGGGGGTAAAATTTCACGATTTCGTGAGCTATAACCCGCAAAATTTGTCCATTTATACCCCTTTTCGGCCTGAGGCAAACAATTAGGCGGAGTGCATATTTCGCAAGCTATACCCGTGAATTTTGACCATTTTCTTCTGTTTCGGCTAGGTGTCAGAAATATCGAAACCAACGCTTTCATGAGCTGTTGTCCATACGATTGCCGACCATTTTTGCCTGTTCGACACCCGGTGTCAAAATATCTTTGTTGAATTCTAAATCAATGATTTCACGAGCTATAACACGTGATTATTGACCCATCTCGTGCATTTGGTCCCGACATCAAATAATTAGACGGAGTTCAAATATCGTGATTTCATGGGTTATAACCCATGGTTTTCTGATCGCTTTTGTCCGTTACGACTAGGGAGCAATTTCGTGGATTATAACTCATTGTTCAAATTTCATGAGTTCATGAGCTATAGGCAACATTTTTTCCCCAACTTCGATGGTTTCATCTGACGGCAAATGGCTCGGCGGAGTAAATTTTCACAATTTTGTGAGCTATAACCCACAAAATTTTCCCATTTACACCCTTTTTTTGGCTCGATGCAAATAATTAGGTGGAGTGCATATTTCGCGATTTCGCGAGCCATAACCCATGGTTTCTAACACATTTTGTCAGTTTCGATTTGTTTCAACCTGGTGCCAGAAATCTTTGCTGAATTCAAAACCGACGATTTCGTGAGCTATAACCAGTGAATTTCGACCATTTTCTTCTGTTTCGACCGGGTGTCGAAAATTTCAAAACCCACGATTTCATAAGCTATTATCCGTACGATTTCTGACCATTTTGGTCTGTTCAACACCCTGTTTAAAAATATCTTTGTCGAATTCAAAACCGATGATTTCATGAGCTCTAACACGTGATTATTGACCCATCTCGTGCGTTTGGGCCCAACAACAAATAATTAGGCGGAGTTCAAATATCGCGAATTCATGGGTTAGAACCCATAGTTTTCCAACCACTTTGGCCTGTTTCTACCCTGCCATGATTTCAGGTATTATAACCCATTGTTCAAATTTCACGAGTTCATGAGCTATAGGCAACGATTTTCCCCAACTTCGACGGTTTCGTCCGACGGCAAATGACTCGACAGAGTTTTATGATTTCGTGAGATATAACCCACGAAATTTGTCCATTTCCACCCCTTTTCGACCCGGGACAAACAATTAGGCGGAGTACAAATTTTGTAATTTCGTGAGCTATAACCCATGGTTTCTGACACATTTCGTCAGTTTCGGTCCGTTTTGACTCGGCGCTAGTAATCTTTGCGGAATTCAATACTGATGATTTCATGAGTTGTAACCCATGAATTTTGACCATTTTCTTCTGTTTTAGCCGGGTATCCGATGTCAAAACCGGCGATTTTATGAACCATTGTCCGTATGATTTCTGGCCATTTTGGTCTGTTCGACGTACCGTGTAAACATAGCTTTGCCGAATTTAAAACCGATGATTTCACGATCTATAACACATGATTATTGGCCCATCTCGTTCGTTTGGGGCCGGCAGAAAATAATTAGGCGGAGTTCAAATATCACAATTTCATGGGTTATAACCAATGGTTTTCCGAGCGTTTCAGTTTGTTTCAACCCGGGCATGATTTCATGGGTTATAATCAAATTTTCAAATTTCACGAGTTCGTGAGTTATAGGCAACGATTTTTCCCCAACTTCGATGGTTTTGTCCAACAACAAATAACTCGACGGAGTAAAATTTCACGATTTCGTGAGCTATATAACCCACAAAATTCGTCCATTTACACCCCTTTTTCGCCCGATGGAAACAATTAGGGGAGTGCACATTTCGCAGTTTTCTGTGCTATAACCCATGGTTTCTGACACATTTTGTCAGTTTCGGTTTGTTTTGACCTGGCGCCAGAAACCTTTGCCGAATCCCAGACCGACAATTTCATGAGCTGTAACACATGAATTTTGTCCATTTTCTTCTATTTCAGCCGGGTGTCGAAACTGTCGAAATAGACGATTTCATGAGTTGTTGTCCATACGATTTATGACCATTTTGGTCTGTTCGACGCCCCGTGTAAAAATATCTTTGCCAAATTCTAAACCAAAGATTTCAGGAGCTATAATACGTGATTATTGACCCATCTCGTACATTTGGGCCCAACAACAAATATTTAGGTGGAGTTCAAATATCACGATTTCATAGGTTATAACCTATGGTTTTTACGACCGTTTCGGTCCATTTTAACCGAGGCGTGATTTCACGTGTTATAACATATTGTTCAAATTTCACGAGTTCATAAGCTATAGGCACGATTTTCCCCCCACTTCGACGGTTTCGTGCGACGACAAATGACTCGGCGGAGTAAAATTTCATGATTTCGTGAGCTATAACCCACAAAATTTGTCCATTTACACCCCTTTTCGGCCTGATGGAAACAATTAGGCAGAGTGCATATTTCGCAATTTTGTGAGCCATAACCCATTTTTTCTGACACATTTTGTCAGTTTCAGTTTGTTTTGACCTGACGCAAGAAATCTTTGCCGAATCCAAAACTGATGATTTCATGAGCTGTAACCCATGAATTTTTACCATTTTCTCCTCTTTTGGCCGGGTGTCAAAAATGTCAAAATAGACTA
The DNA here is from genome assembly GCA_022839385.1 of Asparagus kiusianus. Lineage (NCBI taxonomy): Eukaryota > Viridiplantae > Streptophyta > Magnoliopsida > Asparagales > Asparagaceae > Asparagus > Asparagus kiusianus. The sequence continues at coordinate 10,265 of BQKN01059564.1, forward strand.
TTTCATGAGTTGTTGTCCATACGATTTTTGACCATTTTGGTCTGTTCGACGCCCCGTGTAAAAATATCTTTGCCGAATTCTAAATCGATGATTTCATGAGCTATAACACGTGATTATTGACCCATCTCGTGCGGTTGGGCCCAACAACAAATATTTAGGCGGAGTTCAAATATCATGATTTCATGGGTTATAACCCATGGTTTTCCGACCGCTTCGGTCCGTTTCAACCCAGGCATGATTTCATGTGTTATAACCTATTGTTCGAATTTCACGAGCTCGTGAGCTATAGGAAACGATTTTTCCACAACTTTGACGGTTTCGTCCAAAGGCAAATGACTCGGCGGAGTTTCACGATTTCGTGAGCTATATAACTCACAAAATTTGTCAATTTCCACCCCTTTTCGACCTTGTGCAAATAATTAGGTGGAGTGTATATTTCGCGATTTCGTGAGCTATATAACTCATTGTTTCTAACACATTTCATCAGTTTCGGTCCGTTTTGACTTGGCCCCAGAAATCATTGCCGAATTTAATTCCGATTATTTTATGAGTTGTAACTCGTGAATTTTGACCATTTTCTTCTTTTTTGGCCGGGTGTTAGAAATGTCAAAACTGATGATTTCATGAGCTGTTGTCTATATGATTTCTGACCATTTTGGTCTGTTCGACACCCCGTGTCAAAATATCTTTGCCGAATTCAAAACCGATGATTTTACGAGCTATAACACGTGATTATTAACCCATCTCGTGCATTTTGTCCCGACGACAAATAATTAATTGGAGTTAAAATATCGTGATTTCATAGGTTATAACCTATGATTTTATGATTGCTTCTGTCCGTTTAGAATTTCATGAGTTCATGAGCTATAGGCTACGATTTTTCCCCAACTTAAATGATTTCATCAGACGATAAATGACTCGACGGAGTAAAATTTCACAATTTCGGGAGCTATAACCCACGAAATTTGTCCATTTATACCCCTTTTTGGCCCGATGCAAACAATTAGGCGGAGAGCATATTTTGCGATTTTGTGAGCTATAACCCATGGTTTCTGACACATTTTGTCAGTTTTGATTTGTTTGAACCCGGTGCTAGAAATCTTTGCTGAATTCAAAACTGACGATTTCATGAGATGTAACCTATGAATTTTGACCATTTTCTTATATTTTAGCCGGATGTCTGAAATGTCAAAACCGACGATTTCATGAGCTGTTGTCCGTACGATTTCTGACCATTTTGGTCTGTTCGATACCCCGTGTAAAAAATATCTTTGTCGAATCCAAAACCAATGATTTTACGAGCTATAACATGTGATTATTGACCCATCTCGTGCGTTCGGGCCCAACAACAATTAATTAGGTGGAGTTCAAATATCGCGATTTCATGGGTTATATAACCCATGGTTTTCCTACCGCTTCGGTCCGTTTCAACCCAGGCGTGATTTCACTAGTTATAACCTATTGTTCGAATTTCACAAGTTCGTGATGTATATGCAACGATTTTTCCCCAACTTTGACAGTTTCGTCCAACGATAAATGACCCGGCGGGGTAAAATTTTACGATTTCGTGAGCTATAACCCTTAAAATTTGTCCATTTATACCCCTTTCCGGCCCGATGCAAACAATTAAACGGAGTGCATATTTTGTGATTTTGTGAGCTATACTTGTAAATTTTGACCATTTTCTTCTGTTTCGACCGGGTGTCAAAAATATCGAAACTGACGATTTCATGTGTTGTTGTCCATACGATTTCTGACGATTTTGCCTGTTCGACACCCAGTGTCAAAATATCATTGTCGAATTCTAAACCGATGATTTCACGAGCTATAACACGTGATTATTGACCTATCTCGTGCATTTGGTCCCGACAACAAATAATTAGGCGGAGTTCAAATATCGTGATTTCATGGGTTATAATAACCCATGGTTTTCTGATCGCTTCTGTCCGTTACGACCATGGAGCAATTTCGTGGATTATAACCCATTGTTTAAATTTCATGATCTATAGGAAAAAAAAATTTCCCTAACTTTGATGGTTTCATTTGACGGCAAATGACTCGGCGGAGTAAATTTTCACAATTTTGTTAGCTATAACCCACAAAATTTGTCCATTTACATCCTTTTTTGGCCCGATGCAAACAATTAGGCGGAGTGCATATTTCACGATTTCGCGAGCTATAACCCATGGTTTCTGACACATTTTGTTAGTTTTGATTTGTTTCAACCTGGTGCCAGAAATCTTTGCTGAATTCAAAACCGACGATTTCGTGAGCTATTACCAGTGAATTTCGACCATTTTCTTCTGTTTCGACCGGGTGTCGGAAATGTCAAAACCCACGATTTCATAAAATGTGCCAGAAATCTTTGCTGAATTCAAAACCGACGATTTCATGAGCTGTAACCCGTGAATTTTGATCATTTTCTTTTGTTTCGGCCGGGTGTTAGAAATATCAAAACCGACGATTTCATGAGCTGTTTTCCGTATGATTCCCGACCATTTTGGTCTATTCGACACCCCGTGTCAAAATATCTTTGCCAAATTCAAAACCGATGATTTCACGAGCTATAACACATGATTATTGACCCATCTCATGCATTTGGTCCCGACAACAAATAATTAGGCGGAGTTCAAATATCGCGAATTCATGGGTTAGAACCCACTGTTTTCCAACCGCTTTGGACCGTTTCTACCCTACCATGATTTCATGTATTATAACCCATTGTTCGAATTTCACGAGTTCGTAAACTATAGGCAACGATTTTCCCCAACTTCGACGGTTTCGTCCGACGGCAAATGACTCGGCGGAGTTTCATGATTTCGTGATATAACCCACGAAATTTGTCCATTTCCACCCCTTTTCGACCTGGGACAAACAATTAGGCGGAGTGCAAATTTTGTAATTTCGTGAGCTATAACCCATTGTTTCTGACACATTTCGTTAGTTTTGGTCCGTTTTGACTCGGCGCCAGTTATCTTTGCTGAATTCAATGCTGATGATTTCATGAGTTGTAACTCGTGAATTTTGACCATTTTCTTCTATTTCAGCTGGGTATCCGAAATGTCAAAATCGGTGATTTTATGAGCCATTCTCCGTATGATTTCTGACCATTTTGGTTTGTTCGACGCACCGTGTAAACATAGCTTTGCCGAATTTAAAACCGATGATTTCACGAGCTATAACACATGATTATTGACCCATCTCGTTCGTTTGGGGCCGGCAGAAAATAATTAGGCGGAGTTCAAATATCGCGATTTCATGGGTTATAACCCATGGTTTTCCGACCGTTTCAGTCTTTTTCAACCCGGGTGTGATTTCATGGGTTATAACCCATTGTTTGAATTTCACGAGTTTATAAGCTATAGGCAACAATTTTCCCCCAACTTCGACAGTTTCGTACGACGGCAAATGACTCGACGGAGTAAAATTTCACAATTTCGGGAGCTATAACCCACGAAATTTGTCCATTTCCACCTCTTTTCGGCCTGGTGCAAACAATTAGGCGGAGTGCATATTTTGCGATTTAGTGAGCTATAACCCATGGTTTCTGACACATTTCGTAAGTTTCGGTCCGTTTCGATTCAACACCAGAAATCTTTGCCGAATTCAATACCGACGATTTCATGAGCTGTAACCCGTGAATTTTGACCATTTTCTTTTGTATCGGCCGGGTGTCAGAAAATTGAAACCGACGATTTCACGAGCTATTTGCCGTACGATTTCTGACCATTTTGGTCTGTTCGACACCCCATGTCAAAATATCCTCGCCAAATTCAAAATTGATGATTTCACGAGCTTTAACACGTGATTATTGAACCATCTCGTGCATTTGGTCCCGACAGCAAATAATTAGGCGGAGTTCAAATATCGCGATTTCATGGGTTATAACCCATGGTTTTCTGATCACTTCTGTCCGTTTCGACCAGGGAGCAATTTCATGGGTTATAACCCATCGTTCAAAGTTCACGAGTTCCTGAGCTATAGCAACAATTTTCCCTAACTTCGACGGTTTCATCCGACGGCAAATGACTCGGCAGAGTAATATTTCACAATTTCGTGAGCTATAACCCATGAAATTTGTCCATTTACGCCCCTTTTTGGCCTGATGAAAACAATTAGCCGTAGTGCGTATTTTGTGATTTTGTGAGCTATAACCCATGGCTTCTAACACATTTTGTCAGTTCCGATTTGTTTCAAACCGATTCCAGAAATCTTTGCTGAATTCAAAACTGATGATTTCAAGAGCTGTAACCCGTGAATTTTGACCATTTTCTTCTGTTTCAACCAGGTGTTGAAAATGTCGAAATCGACAATTTCATAAGCTATTGTTCGTACGATTTCTGACCATTTTGGTTTGTTCGACGCCCCCATGTAAAAATATCTTTGCCGAATTAAAAACCGATAATTTCATGAGCTATAACACATGATTATTGACCCATCCCGTGTGTTTGGGCCCAACAACAAATAATTAGGCGGAGTTCAAATATTGTGATTTCATGAGTTATTACCCATGATTTTTAGACCGCTTCAGTCTGTTTCAACCCTGACATAATTTCATGTATTATAACCCGTTGTTCGAATTTCACGAGTTCGTGAGATATAGACAATGACTTTCCCCAGCTTCGACGGTTTCGTCCGACGGCAAATGACTCTGCGGAGTTTCATGATTTCATGAGCTATAACCCAAGAAATTTGTCCATTTCCACCCCTTTTCGGCCCGTCACAAACAATTAGGCGGAGTGCATATTTTGTAATTTCGTGAGCTATAACCCATGGTTTCTATCACATTTCGTTAGTTTCGGTCCATTTTGACTCGGCGCTAGAAATCTTTGCTAAATTTAATACCAACGATTTCATGAGTTGTAACCCGTGAATTTTCGACTCGGTGCCGGGTGTCCGAAATGTTGAAATCGATGATTTTATGAGATATTGTCCGTATGATTTTTGACCATTTTGGTCTGTTCGACACCCCGTGTAAAAATAGCTTTGTCGAATTCAAAATCGATGATTTCACGAGCTATAACACATGATTATTGACCCATCTCGTGTGTTTGGGGACGGTAGAAAATAATTAGGTGGAGTTCAAATATCGCGATTTCGTGGGTTATAAACCATGGTTTTCCGACCGTTTCGGTCTGTTTCAACCCGGGCGTGATTTCATGGTTTATAACCCATTGTTTGAATTTCAAAAGTTTGTGAGCTATAAGCAACAATTTTTCCCCAACTTCGACGGTTTCGTCTGACGGCAAATGACTCGGCGGAGTAAAATTTTACGATTTTGTGAGCTATAACCCCCATAATTTGTCCGTTTACACCCTTTTTGGGCCAGATGGTAACAATTAGGTGAAGTGCATATTTCACAATTTTGTTAGCTATAACCCATGGTGTCTAACACATTTTGTCAATTTTGGTTTGTTTTGACTCGGCGCCGGAAATCTTTGTTGAATTCAATATCGATGATTTCATGAGCTGTAACACATGAATTTTGACCATTTTCTTCTGTTTCAGCCAGGTGTCAGAATGTTGAAACAGACGATTTCATTAGTTATTGTCCATACGATTTCTGACCATTTTGGTCTGTTCGACGCCCCATGTAAAAATAACTTTGCCTAATTCAAAATCGATGATTTCATGAGCTATAACACGTGATTATTGACCCATCTCGTGTGTTTGGGTCCGACAACAAATAATTAGGCGGAGTTCAAATATCACGATTTCATGGGTTATAACCCTTGGTTTTCCGAACGCTTCGGTCCATTTCAACCCAGGCGTGATTTCATGTGTTATAACCCATTAATGTTCGAATTTCATGAGTTCGTGGGCTATAAGCAACGATTTTCTCCAACTTTGATGGTTTTGTCCAACGACAAATTACTCGGCAGAGTTTCACGACTTCGTGAGCAATAACCCTTGAAATTTCTCCATTTCCATGCCTTTTCGGCCTGGTGCAAACAATTCGGCGGAGTGCATATTTCGCGATTTTGTGAGCTACAACCTATGGTTTCTGACACATTTCGTCAGTTTCAGTCCGTTTCGACTCGACGCTAGTAATCTTTACCGAATTCAATACCTACGATTTGACGAGCTGTAACCCGTAAATTTTGACCATTTTCTTTTGTTTCGGCCGGGTGTCAGAAATATCGAAACTGACGATTTCATGAACTGTTTTCCGTATGATTTCTGACCATTTTGGACTGTTCGACACCCCATGTCAAAATATCTTTGCCAAATTCAAAACCGATGATTTCACAAGCTATAATACATGATTATTGACCCATCTCATGCATTTGGTCCCGATAGCAAATAATTAGGCAGAGTTAAAAATCACGATTTCATGGGTTATAACCCATATTTTCAGACTGCTTCGTTCCGTTTCAACCCAGTCATGATTTTATGTGTTATAACTCATTGTTCAAATTTCACGAGTTCCTATGCTGTAGGCAACGATTTTCCCCAACTTTGACAGTTTCATCCGACGGGAAATGACTCGACGGAGTAAAATTTCACAATTTTGTGAGTTATAACCCACGAAATTTGTCTATTTACACCCCTTTTCGGCCCGATGAAAACAATTAGTCGGAGTGCATATTTCGCGATTTCGTGAGCTATAAACCATGGTTTCTTACACATTTTGTCAGTTTCGATTTGTTTCAACCCGGCACCAGAAATCTTTGCTGAATTCAAAATCGATGATTTTATGAGCTGTAACTCGTGAATTTTGACTATTTTCTTCTGTTTTGGCCGGGTGTCGGAAATGTCGAAATCGACGATTTCATACGCTATTGTCCGTATGATTTTTGACCATTTTGGTCTATTCGACACCCCATGTAAAAATATATTTTCCGAATTCAAAAACGATGATTTTATGAGCTATAACACGTGATTATTAACCCATCTCGCGCGTTTGGGCCCAATAACAAATAATTAGGCGGAGTTCAAATATCGCGATTTTAAGGGTTATAACCCATGGTTTTCTGACCGCTTCAGTCCGTTTCAACCCTAGTGTTATTTCATGTATTATAACTTATTATTCAAATTTCACGAGTTCGTGAGCTATATGCAACGATTTTCCCCAACTGCGACAGTTTCGTCTGACGACAAATGACTCGGCGGAGTTTCATGATTTCGTGAGCTATAACCCATAAAATTTGTCCATTTTCATCCCTTTTCGACCCGACACAAACAATTAGGCGGAGTGCATATTTTGCAATTTCGTGAGCTATAACCCATTGTTTCTGACACATTTCATCAGTTTCGGTCCGTTTCGACTCGGCGCTAGAAATCTTTGCCGAATTCAATACCAACGATTTCATGAGTTGTAACCCGTAAATTTTGACTATTTTCTTCTGTTTTAGCCGGGTGTCTGAAATGTCAAAACCGACGATTTTATGAGATATTGTTCGTACGATTTCTGACCATTTTGGTTTGTTTGATGCCCCGTGTAAAAACAGCTTTACCGAATTCAAAACTGATGATTTCACGAGCTATAACACGTGATTATTGACCCATCTCGTGCGTTTGGGGCCGACAGAAAATATTTAGGCGGAGTTCAAAAATCATGATTTTGTGGGTTATAACCCATGGTTTTCTGACCGTTTCGGTCTGTTTCAACCCGGGCGTGATTTCATGAGTTATAACCCATTATTCCAATTTGACCAGTTCGTGAGCTATAGGCAACAATTTTTCACCAACTTCGACAATTTTGTCCGACGACAAATGACTCGGCGGAGTAAAATTTCACGATTTCGTGAGTTATAACCCACAAAATTTGTCCATTTACACCCATTTTCGATGCGATGGAAACAATTAGGCGAAGTGCATATCGCAATTTCATAAGCTATAACCCATGGTTTCTGACACATTTTGTCAGTTTTGGTTTGTTTTGATCCGGCGCCAGAAATCTTTGCCGAATCCAAAACCGACGATTTCATGAGCTGTAACCCATGAATTTTGACCATTTTCTTCTGTTTTGGCTGGATGTTGGAAATGTCAAAACAGACGATTTAATTAGTTGTTGTCCATATGATTTCTAACCATTTTAGTCTATTTGATGTTCCGTGTAAAAATAACATTGTTGAATTAAAAACCGTTGATTTCATGAGCTATAACACGTGGTTATTGACCCATCTCGTGCGTTTGGGCCCGACAACAAATAATTAGGCAGAGTTCAAATATCACGATTTCATAGGTTATAACCCATGGTTTTCCGACCGCTTCGGTCCATTTCAACCCAAGCATGATTTCATGTGTTATAACCTATTATTCGAATTTCACGAGCTCGTGAGCTATAGGCAACAATTTTTCCCCAACTTTGACGGTTTCGTCCAAAGGCAAATGACTCGGTGGAGTTCCACAATTTTGTGAGCTATATATACCCACAAAATTTGTCCATTTCCACCCCTTTTTGGCCTGGTGCAAACAATTAGGCGGAGTGCATATTTTACGATTTCGTGAGCTATAACCTATGGTTTCTTACACATTTCGTCAGTTTCGGTCCGTTTCGACTCTACGCCAGAAGTCTTTGCCGAATTCAATACCGACAATTTAATGAACGGTAACCCGTGAATTTTGACCATTTTGTTTTGTTTTGGCCGGGTGTTAGAAATATCAAAATCGACGATTTCATGAGCTATTTTTCGTACGATTTCTGACCATTTTGGTCTGTTCGGCACCCTGTGTCAAAATATCTTTGCCAAATTCAAAACCGATGATTTCACGAGCTATAACACTTGATTATTGACCCATCTCGTGCATTTGGTCCCGACAACAAATAATTAGGCGGAGTTCAATTATCGTGATTTCATGGATTATAACCTATGGTTTTCTGATCACTTCTGTCAGTTTCGACCAGGGAGCAATTTCATGGGTTATAACCCATTGTTCAAATTTCACGAGTTCCTAAGCTATAGGCAACTATTTTTCCCTAACTTTGTCAGTTTCATCCGATAGCAAATGACTCAGCGGAGTAAAATTTCCCAATTTTGTGAGCTATAACCCACAAAATTTGTCCATTTACACCCCTTATTCGGTCCGATGAAAACAATTAACAGGAGTGCATATTTTGCGATTTCGTGAGCTATAACTCATGGTTTCTTACACATTTTGTCTTTTTTGATTTGTTTCAACCCGCGCCAAAAATCTTTGCTGAATTCAAAACCGACGATTTTATGAGTTGTAACCCGAAAATTTTGACTATTTTCATCTGTTTCGGCCGGGTGTCGGAAACGTCGAAATTGACGATTTAATAAGCTATTGTCTGTATGATTTTTGACCATTTTGGTCTGTTCGACGCCCCATATAAAAATATCTTTGCTGAATTCAAAACCGATGATTTCATGAGCTATAACACGTTATTATTGACCCATGTCGTGCATTTGGGCCCAGCTACAAATAATTAGGCGGAGTTCAAATATCGTGATTTCATAGGTTATAACCCATGGTTTTCCGACCGCTTCGGTCCGTTTCAACCTTAGCGTGATTTTATGTATTATAACTCATTGTTCGAATTTCACGAGTTCGTGAGCTATAGGCAACGATTTTTCCCAACTTCGACGGTTTCGTCCGACGGCAAATGACTCGGTGGAGTTTCATGATTTCGTGAGCCATAACCCAAGAAATTTGTCCATTTCCACCCATTTTCGGCTCGGCACAAACAATTAGGCGGAGTGAATATTTTGCAATTTCGTGAGCAATAACCTATGGTTTCTGACGCATTTCGTTAATTTCGGTCCGTTTTAACTCGGCGACAGAAATCTTTGCTGAATTCAATACTGACGATTTCATGAGTTATAACCCGTGAATTTTAACCATTTTCTTTACTTTCAGCCGGGTGTCCGAAATGTCGAAACCGACGATTTTATGAGATATTGTCCGTACGATTTCTGACCATTTTGGTCATTTCGATGCCTCGTGTAAAAACAGCTTTGCCGAATTCGAACCGATGATTTCACGAGCTATAGCACATGATTATTGACCCATCTCAGGCGTTTGGCGCCAGCATAAAATAATTAGGCAGAGTTCAAATATCGCGATTTCGGGGGTTATAACCTATGGTTTTCCGACCGTTTCGGTCTGTTTCAACCCAGGTGTGATTTTATGGGTTATAACCCATTGTTCGAATTTTACAAGTTCGTGAGCTATAGGCAACAATTTTTCCCCAACTTTGAAAGTTTTGTCCGACGACAATGACTCGGCGGAGTAAAATTTCACGATTTCGTTAGTTATAACCCACAAAATTTGTCCATTTACACCCATTTTCGGCGCGATGGAAACAATTAGGCGAAGTGCATATTTCGCAATTTCGTAAGCTGTAACCCATGGTTTCGGACACATTTTGTCAGTTTATGGTTTGTTTTGATCCGGTGCCAGAAATCTTTGCCGAATCAAAAACCAACGATTTCATGAGCTGTAACCCATGAATTTTGACCATTTTCTTCTGTTTTGGTCAGATGTTAGCAATGTCGAAACAGACGATTTAATTAGTTGTTGTCCATATGATTCCTAACCATTTTAGTCTCTTTGATGTCCTGTGTAAAAATAACATTGCCGAATTAAAAGCCGATGATTTCATGAGCTATAACATGTGATTTTTGACCCATCTAGTGCGTTTGTGCAAGACAACAAATAATTAGGCGGAGTTCAAATATCGCGATTTCATGGGTTATAACCCATGGTTTTCCGATCGCTTCTGTCCATTTCAACCCAGGCATGATTTCATGTGTTATAACCGATTGTTCAAATTTCACGAGCTCGTGAGCTATAGGCAACGATTTTTCCCAACTTTGACGGTTTCGTCCAAAGGCAAATGACTCGGCGGAGTTTCACGATTTCGAGAGCTATATAACCCACGAAATTTGTCAATTTCCACCCCTTTTTGGCTTGGTGCAAACAATTAGGCGGAGTGCATATTTCGCGATTTCGTTAGCTATAACCTATGGTTTCTGACACATTTTGTCAGTTTCGGTCCGTTTTGACTCGACGCCAGAAATCTTTGCCGAATTTAATACTGACGATTTCATGAGCTGTAACCCGTGAATTTTGATCATTTTCTTTTGTTTCGGCCGGGTGTTAGAAATATCAAAACCGACGATTTCATGAGCTGTTTTCCGTATGATTCCCGACCATTTTGGTCTATTCGACACCCCGTGTCAAAATATCTTTGCCAAATTCAAAACCGATGATTTCACGAGCTATAACACATGATTATTGACCCATCTCATGCATTTGGTCCCGACAACAAATAATTAGGCGGAGTTCAAATATCGTGATTTTGTGGATTATAACCCATGGTTTTCTGATCACTTCTGTCAGTTTCGACCAGGGAGCAATTTCATGGGTTATAACCCATTGTTCAAATTTCACGAGTTCCTAAGCTATAGGCAACTATTTTTCCCTAACTTTGTCAGTTTCATCCGATAGCAAATGACTCAGCGGAGTAAAATTTCCCAATTTTTTGAGCTATAACCCACGAAATTTGTCCATTTACACCCCTTTTTCGGCCCGATGAAAACAATTAACAGGAGTGCATATTTTGCGATTTCGTGAGCTATAACCCATGGTTTCTTACACATTTTTTCTGTTGTGATTTGTTTCAACCCGACGCCAAAAATCTTTGCTGAATTCAAAACCGACGATTTCATGAGTTGTAACACGTGAATTTTGACCATTTTCTTCTTTTTCGGCCGGGTGTCGGAAAATGTCAAAATTGACGATTTCATAAGCTATTGTCCGTACGATTTCTGACCACTTTGGTCTGTTCGACGCCACATGTAAAAATATCTTTGCTGAATTCAAAACTGATGATTTCATGAGCTATAACACGTTATTATTGACCCATCTCGTGCATTTGGGCCCAACACAAATAATTAGGCGGAGTTCAAATATCGCGATTTCATGGGTTATATAACCCATGGTTTTCTGACCGCTTCGGTCCGTTTCAACCCTAGCGTGATATCATGTATTATAATCCATTGTTCGAATTTCACGAGTTCGTGAGCTATATGCAACGATTTTTCCTAACTTCGACGGTTTTGTCCGACGGCAAATGACTCGGCGGAGTTTCACGATTTCGTGAGCTATAACCCAAGAAATTTGTCCATTTCCACCCATTTTCGGCTCAGCACAAACAATTAGTCGGAGTGCATATTTTTGCAATTTCGTGAGCAATAACCTATGTTTCTGACACATTTCGTTAGTTTTGGTCCGTTTTAACTCGGTGCTAGAAATCTTTGCCGAATTTAATAGTGACGATTTCATGAGTTATAACCCGTGAATTTTCACTATTTTCTTTTCTTTCAGTCGGGTGTCCGAAAATGTCGAAACCGACGATTTTATGAGATATTGTCCGCACGATTTCTGACCATTTTGGTCATTTCGATGCCTCGTGTAAAAACATCTTTGTCGAATTCAAAACCGATGATTTCACGAGCTATAGCACGTGATTATTTACCCATCTCAAGCGTTTGGCGCCAGCATAAAATAATTAGGCAGAGTTCAAATATCGCGATTTCGGGGGTTATAACCATGGTTTTCAGATCGTTTCGGTCTGTTTCAACCCAGGTGCGATTTCATGGGTTATAACCCATTGTTCGAATTTCACAAGTTTACGAGCTACAGGCAACAAATTTTCCCTAACTTCGACGGCTTCGTCTGACGGAAAATGACTCGGCGAAGTAAAATTTCACGAATTCGTGAGCTATAACCCACAAAATTTGTCCATTTACATCCCTTTTCAGCCTGATGGAAACAATTAGACGAAGTGCATATTTCGCAATTTTGTGAGCTATATTTCACAATTAGGCAAATTTGTCCATACAAATAACCCAAGGTTTCTGACACATTTTGTCAGTTTTGATTTGTTTTGATCCGGGGCCAGAAATCTTTGCCGAATCTGAAACCGACGATTTAATGAGTTGTAACCCATGAATTTTGACCATTTTTTTCTGTTTCGGCCGGGTGTCGAAAATGTTGAAACAGACAATTTCATGAGTTGTTGTCCATAGGATTTCCGACCATTTTGGTCTGTTCATTGCCTCGTGTAAAAATATATTTACCGAATTCTAAACCGATGATTTCATGAGCTATAACACGTGATTATTGACCCATCTTGTGCATTTGGTCCTAACAACAAATAATTAGGCGGAGTTTAAATATCGCGATTTCATGGGTTATAACCCATATTTTCTGACCGCTTCGGTTCGTTTCAACCCAGTCGTGATTTCATATGTTATAAGCCATGTTCGAATTTCACGAGTTCGTGAGCTATAGGCAACGATTTTTCCCCAACTTCGACGGTTTCTTCCAACGACAAATGAATCGGGGGAGTCATGATATCGTGAGTTATAACCCACGAAATTTGTCCATTTCCACCCCTTTTCGGCCTGGTGCAAACAATTAGGCGGAGTGCATATTTCGTGATTTCGTGAGCTATAACCCATGGTTTCTGACACATTTCGTCAGTTTCGGTCCGTTTCGGTCCGTTTCGACTTGGCTCTAGAAATCTTTGCAGAATCCAATACCGATGATTTTGTGAGCTATAACCCGTGAATTTTGACCATTTTCTTATGTTTCAGTCGGGTGTCAGAAATGTCAAAACCGGCAATTTCATGAGCTGTTGTCCTTATGATTTCTAACAATTTTGGTCTGTTCGACACCTCGTGTCAAAATATCTTTGATAAATTCAAAACCGATGATTTAACGAGCTATAACACGTGATTATTAACCCATCTCGTGCATTTGGTCCTGACAACAAATAATTTGGCTAAGTATAAATATCACGATTTCATGGGTTATAACCCATGGTTTTCTGATCGCTTCTGTCCGTTATGACCAGGGAGCGATTTTGTGGATTATAACCCATTGGTCAAATTTCATGAGTTCATGAGCAATAGGCAACAATTTTCCCCAACTTCGATGGTTTCATCCGACGGCAAATGACTCGGCGGAGTAAAATTTTCACAATTTTGTGAGCTATAACCCACAAAATTTGTCCATTTACACCCCTTTTTGGCCGGATGCAAACAATTAGGCGAGTGCATATTTCGCGATTTCGCGAGCTATAACCCATGGTTTCTGACACATTTTGTCAGTTTCGATTTGTTTCAACCCAGCGCCAGAAATCTTTGCTGAATTCAAAACCGACGATTTCATGAGCTGTAACCCGTTAATTTTTTACCTTTTTCTTCTGTTTTGGCCGGGTGTCGAAGATGTCGAAACCGACGATTTCATGAGCTGTTGTCCGTACGATTTCTGACAATAATTAGGCGGAGTTAAAATATCACGATTTTATGGGTTATAACCCATGGTTTTCTGATCTCTTCTGTCCATTTCAACCAGGGAGCAATTTCATGGGTTATAACCCATTGTTCAAATTTCACGAGTTCGTGAGCTATAGGCAACGATTTTTCCCAAACTTTGACAATTTCGTCCGACGACAAATGACTCGGCGGAGTAAAATTTCATGATTTCATGAGCTATAACCAACGAAATTTATCCATTTACACCCCTTTTCGGCCCAATGGAAACAATTAGGCAGAGTGTATTTTTCACAATTTTGTGAGTTATAACCCATGGTTTCTGTGACATTTTGTCAATTTCGGTTTGTTTTGACCCAGCGACAAAAATATTTGCCGAATCCAAAACCGATGATTTCATGAGCTGTAACCCATGAATTTTGACCATTTTCTTCTGTTTGGCCGGGTGTTGGAAATGCCAAAACAGATGATTTCATTAGTTGTTGTCCTTACGATTTTTGATCATTTTGGTCTGTTTGACGCCTCGTGAAAATATATATTTGCTGAATTTAAAACCGATGATTTCACGAGCTATAACACGTGATTATTGACCCATCTCGTGCATTAGGTCCCGACAGCAAATAATTAGGCAGAGTTCAAATATCGTGATTTCATGGGTTATAACCCATGGTTTTCTGATCGCTTCTATTCGTTTCGATCAGGGAGCAATTTCGTGGGTTATAACCCATTGTTCAAATTTCATGAGTTCGTGAGCTATAGGCAATGATTTTTCCCTAACTTTGACGGTTTCATCCGATGGCAAATGACTCGACGGAGTAAAATTTCACGATTTCGTGAGCTATAACCCACGAAATTTGTCCATTAACACCCCTTTTTGGTCTGATGCAAACAATTAGGTAGAGTGCATATTTCGCGATTTCGTGAGCTATAACCCATGGTTTCTAACACATTTTGTTAGCTTCGATTTGTTTCAACCGGGTACCAGAAATCTTTGCTGAATTCAAAACCGACGATTTCATGAGCTGTAACTTGTGAATTTTGACCATTTTCTTTTTTTCGGCCGGGTGTCTGAAATGTAAAAACCGACGATTTCATGAGTTGTTGTCTGTACGATTTCTGACCATTTTGGTCAGTTCGGCACCCCGTGTAAAAAATATATTTGCCGAATTCAAAACTAATGATTTCACGAGCTATAACACATGATTATTGACCCATCTCGTGCGTTTGAGCCCAACAACAAATAATTAGGAGGTGTTCAAATATCGCGATTTCATAGGTTATATAACCCATGGTTTTCCCACCGCTTCGGTCCATTTCAACCCAGGTGTGATTTCATGTGCTATAACCCATTGTTCGAATTTCACAAGTTCATGAGCTATAGGCAATGATTTTTCCCAACATTGATGGTTTCGTCAGAAGGCAAATGACTCGACGGAGTAAAATTTCTTGATTTCATGAGCTATAACCCACAAATTTTTTCCTTTTACAGCCCTTTTCGGCCTGATGGAAACAATTAGGCAGAGTGCAAATTTTGCAATTTTGTGAGTTATAACCCATGGTTTCTAACACATTTTGTCAGTTTCGGTTTGTTTTAACCCGGTTCCAGAAATCTTTGCCGAATCCAAAACTAACGATTTCATGAGCTGTAACCCATGAATTTTGACCATTTTCTTCTGTTTTGTTCAGGTGTCGGAAATGTCAAAACAGACAATTTCATGAGTTGTTGTCCATACGATTTCTGACCATTTTGGTTTGTTCGATGCCCCGTGTAAAAATATCTTTGCCGAATTCAAAACTGATGATTTCATGAGCTATAACACGTGAATTTTGACCCATCTCGTGTGTTTGGGACCAACAACAAATAATTAGGTGGAGTTCAAATATCATGATTTCATGGGTTATAACCCATGGTTTTGCGACCGCTTCGGTCTGTTTCAACCCATGCGTGATTTCATGTGTTATATCCCATTGTTTGAATTTCTCGAGTTCGTGAGCTACAGACAACGATTTTCCCCCAACTTTGATGGTTTCGTCCAACGGCAAATGACTAGGCGGAGTTTCATGATTTTGTGAGCTATAACCCATGAAATTTGTCCATTTCCACCCTTTTTCGGCCTGGTGCAAACAATTAGGCGGAGTGCATATTTCACGATTTCGTAAGCTATAACCCATGGTTTCTGACACATTTCGTTAGTTTCGGTCCGTTTCGACTCGGCTCTAAAAATCTTTGCAGAATCCAATACCGATGATTTTGTGAGTTGTAACCCGTGAATTTTGACCATTTTCTTATGTTTCGGCCGGGTGTCAGAAATGTCAAAACCGGCGATTTCATGAGCTATTTTCCGTATGATTTCTAACCATTTTGGTCTGTTTGACACCCCATGTCGAAATATCTTTGCCAAATTCAATATCGATGATTTCACGTGCTATAACACGTGATTATTGACCCATCTCGTGCATTTGGTCCCAACAAGAAATAATTAGGCAAAGTTCAAATATCACGATTTCATGGGTTATAACCTATGGTTTTCTGATCGCTTCTGTCCGTTACGACCAGGGAGCGATTTTGTGGATTATAAACCATTGGTCAAATTTCATGAGTACATGAGCAATAGGCAACAATTTTCCCCAACTTCGATGGTTTCATCCGACGACAAATAACTCGGCGGAGTAAAATTTCACAATTTTGTGAGCTATAACCCACAAAATTTGTCCATTTACATCCCTTTTTGGCCCGATGCAAACAATTAGGCGGAGTGCATATTTCGCGATTTCGCGAGCTATAACCCATGGTTTCTGACACATTTTGTAAGTTTTGATTTGTTTCAACCCAGCACCAGAAATCTTTGCTGAATTCAAAACCGACGATTTCATGAGCTGTAACCCGTTAATTTTTACCTTTTTCTTCTGTTTTGACCGGGTGTCGAAGATGTCGAAACCGACGATTTCATGAGCTGTTGTCCGTACAATTTCTGACAATAATTAGGCGGAGTTAAAATATCATGATTTTATGGGTTATAACCTATGGTTTTCTGATCTCTTCTGTCCATTTCAACTAGGGAGCAATTTCATGGGTTATAACCCATTGTTCAAATTTCACGAGTTCGTGAGCTATAGGCAACGATTGTTCCTAAACTTTGACAATTTCGTCCGACGACAAATGACTCGGCGGAGTAAAATTTCATGATTTCATGAGCTATAACCAACGAAATTTATCCATTTACACCACTTTTCGGCCCGATGGAAACAATTAGGCAGAGTGTATATTTCACAATTTTGTGAGTTATAACCCATGGTTTCTGAGACATTTTGTCAATTTCGGTTTGTTGTTACCCAGCGACAGAAATCTTTGCCGAAGCCAAAACCGATGATTTCATGAGCTGTAACCCATGAATTTTGACCATTTTCTTCTGTTTGGCTGGGTGTTGGAAATGCAGAAACATACGATTTTATTAGTTGTTGTCCATACGATTTCTGACCATTTTGGTCTGTTCGACGCCTCGTGTAAAAATATCTTTGCGGAATTTAAAACCGATGATTTCACGAGCTATAACACGTGATTATTGACCCATCTCGTGCATTAGGTCCCGACAACAAATAATTAGGCAGAGTTTAAATATCACGATTTCATGGGTTATAACCCATAGTTTTCTGATCGCTTCCATTCGTTTCGATCAGGGAGCAATTTCGTGGGTTATAACCCATTGTTCAAATTTCATGAGTTCGTGAGCTATGGGAAACAATTTTTCCCCAACTTTGACGGTTTCATCCGATGGCAAATGACTCGACGGAGTAAAATTTCACGATTTCGTGAGCTATAACCCATGAAATTTGTCCATCTACACCCCTTTTTAGTCTGATGCAAACAATTAGGTAGAGTGCATATTTCGCGATTTCGTGAGCTATAACCCATGGTTTCTAACACATTTTGTTAGTTTCGATTTGTTTCAGCCGGGTACCAGAAATCTTTGCTGAATTCAAAACCGACGATTTCATGAGTTGTAATTTGTGAATTTTGACCATTTTCTATTGTTTCGGCTAGGTGTCTGAAATGTCGAAACCGACGATTTCATGAGTTGTTGTCTGTATGATTTCTGACCATTTTGGTCAGTTCGACACCCCGTGTAAAAAATATCTTTGCCGAATTCAAAACTAATGATTTCACGAGCTATAACACATGATTATTGACCCATCTCGTGCGTTTGAGCTCAACAACAAATAATTAGGAGGAGTTCAAATATTGCGATTTCATGGGTTATAACCCATGGTTTTCCGACCGCTTCGGTCCATTTCAACCCAGGTGTGATTTCATGTGCTATAACCCATTGTTCGAATTTCACAAGTTCATGAGCTATAGGCAACGATTTTTCCCAACATTGATGGTTTCGTCAGAAGGCAAATGACTCGACGGAGTAAAATTTCATGATTTCATGAGCTATAACCCATAAATTTTTTCAATTTACAGCCCTTTTCGGCCTGATGGAAACAATTAGGCAGAGTGGAAATTTCGCAATTTTGTGAGTTATAACCCATGGTTTCTAACACATTTTGTCAGTTTCGGTTTGTTTTGACCCGGTGCAAGAAAGCTTTGCCGAATCCAAAACTAACGATTTCATGAGCTGTAACCCATGAGTTTTGACCATTTTCTTCTGTTTTGTTCAGGTGTGAAAATGTCAAAACAGACAATTACATGAGTTGTTGTCCATACAATTTCTGACCATTTTGGTTTGTTCGACGCCCCGTGTAAAAATATCTTTGCCGAATTCAAAACTGATGATTTCATGAGCTATAACACGTGAATATTGACCTATCTCGTGTGTTTGGGACCAACAACAAATAATTAGGTGGAGTTCAAATATCGCGATTTCATGGGTTTTAACCCATGGTTTTGCGACCGCTTCGGTCCGTTTCAACCCAGGCGTGACTTCATGTGTTATAACCCATTGTTTGAATTTCTAAAGTTCGTGAGCTACAGACAACGATTTTTCCCCAACTTTAATGGTTTCGTCCAACGGAAAATGACTCGACGGAGTTTCACGATTTTGTGAGCTATAACCCACGAAATTTGTCCATTTCCACCCTTTTCGGCCTGGTGCAAACAATTATGCGGAGTGCATATTTCACGATTTCGTGAGCTATAACCCATGGTTTCTGACACATTTCGTTAGTTTCGGTCCGTTTCGACTCGGCTCTAGAAATCTTTGCAGAATCCAATACCGATGATTTTGTGAGCTATAACCCGTGAATTTTGACCATTTTCTTATGTTTCGGCCGGGTGTCAGAAATGTGAAAACCGGCGATTTCTTGAGTGTAGGCTGTCTAAAAATCACTGCAGATAGCTGATCTCCATCAAACACCGATGATGGAAGTTACAATTTGACGGCTTCTAGAAGGCTACAATTTAAAGACTTTCATGTAGATCGATGAATGTTACAATCTGACGATCTTCATAACAACTGGAGAAAGCTCTAATCAACAGCCTTCACAATTAACATTGGGATTTACAATCTGACGACTCTCACATATCAAAGAACTAAAGCAAAGATTATAAAATGACGATCTTTGCAACGCTTTGAAAGAAAGAGACTACAAATTGACGGTCTCTTCAAATAAAGACGCGGAAGTCCTCCCCGTGTACCAGCATCAAGACACACCGCATTCACAGCCGCTGCCGCAGGGCAAACACAACTCACTTTCAGCTCAAAACGGTGCAAACGCAGCTCAGATCCAGCTGCCAATGCAGCTCATGTTCGGTAGCAAACGCAGCCTCCGAAAGCTGCCAAACGCAGCATCTAACTGCTGCCAACACAGCTTCCAACCGCTGCCAAACGTAGCATCTAACTGCTACCAACGCAGCTTCTAATAGCTGCCAACGCAGGTTCCATCTGTTGCCCAACGTAGCTCGCAAACACTGCGTTCAAACGTAGATTTCATTCCAGAATGTAGGATTTGCATTTGACTTGTTCAAACACGAGTTGAACGGTTCTAGAAATCGTTTTCTCCCCATGATCTGAGGGATTTCCGCCCCCACTTAGGAGCGGATTAAGAAGGAAATTACACCCCATTTAGCCCCACTTAGTAGTGAATTAAGGGGGCGGTTACACCCCTTAATCCCCTATAAATAACTAAAAAATCAGTTTAGTTGAGGGCTCTTCGTCTTGGGCGATCAGGCGGAGAGAGGGGAGGATATCTTAGGATTTTGGGAGGATCTAGGGGATCGGATTTCTAGGACCTGAGAGAGATTCTTTCAGCTAGAGTTATTGGGAGATTGATTTTCCAAGAGTCAAGATCGGGGGCTAGGTTTGGAAAGCATTCTTCAGCAATCAAGAATTCAAATACTTGGCGCATTAACAATTCGTTCGGTTCAAACAACTCTTTTCATAGAGTTTTGCACTCGTTCTGAGCTGTAAAACTTGTGGAGAGTTCTCTAATCATTCCAGTAAAGATAAGTCGTTCGGATTGTCAACTGAGAGCAAATTCGACGCAAGCATTCGAAGGAGGCACTCCATCGCTACCGTGAAGAATCCAGAATTAAACAAAGGGGAGAATCCAGATCATTCTCCTCTCTTTTGTAATCGGAAATCCAAATTGTAATTGACATTGAGAGAATACAAATCAATTTTTTTTCATTTTATTTACTACAAATTTTCCACAAACAAAAGATGGCGACTCCGCTGGGGACTAGCTTCACCGACGAAGAAGTGGTGGCGCAATCCGACGTCAATCTCGCTGGAACAACCGTCGAAACTCTTATTGTTGAGTTTGATCAAGCCAAGTATGAGGAAGTTCTTTCCTTTAGATCTCTTAGCCCTAAGGCTATACGCAAGATCCACAAAGTCTTCAAAGACACAAAGGCTTCAACTGCTCCAATTGCAGCTGAATCACCCAAGGAAGATCTCTCCTTTGGGTTAGATTGCTCGGACAGCCCCTCCTCCGATGGAGTGGGCTCAGCTTCAACCAAACCCACACCAAGACAACGGGTATCGGGTAGCAAGAGGTCTATTGAGGCGACAAACTTGACCAACATAGATGGTGACATCACTACAAAGGCCTTGAAGCAGGCTAAGAAGAACGTCACTCGATGAAGGAGAAGATCCCGACAACGGGCGCAACTCCGAGAAAGTCGATCTTTCGATCAACGCGAGCTTCATGTTTGTGAGCTAAAACGCAACTCTGAACTCTGCGTTTCTACTATGGAACGTGAGGCACGTGTTAATGAGCCTAAACAAGAGCTTCGCATGAGCCAAATTAAACGCAACTCTCAAGCATACGCTCCAGAATCAAAATACAGATTTCAAGACTGCGTTTCATCAGCAAAACACAAACCTCAGGACTGCGTTTCACCAGCAACACCTGGAGCTCAGGCATGCGTTCGGGTAACAAAATCCAATACAGAACCTGGGGTATACCGTGGAGCTTTGGGGCGCTGCGAGACCCCCGAATACTCTGCGTAGCACGATTAGATCGAGGGGCGGATATAAGAAGTTTTTGGATTCAAGGCATCTCAACCATATCCATGCTCACCAGGAGCCAGTCCCGTCCAATCATAGACCGGGGGTTCCAGTTCAAACCTCACGGTCAGTGAGTAATTCTTCTCAAGTCTTTGCAACAGATTTGAGAGTGTTCATATCAGGAGAAAAACCGATGCAACAAGTCATTCGTTCATTCCAATGTGAACCACTGATTCCTACGGTCCTCTCGGGATGTCACTGCTGCTCATATGCGGCCAAACCGTTGGTGTTCGGCCAATTAACGCACGTTGCCTTGCCCAACCAATGACGACGTTCGCACAAGAAGAAGTCTCCAAAGACGGAGTATCCTGGTGTCACTATCAATGTGATCGGCAGAGGGAAAGCCTCGGGTCCTAGTTCCGATGACTCTAAGACAAGTCGTTCACCGACCATTAGAGAAATCACTAACGAGTTTGAAGGAATCTACCAACGCACTCGGACACGAACATGAGCCATTCCCCCTGTCAACTATCAGAGGTTAGCCAGAGGAACTAATTCCGATGATGAACACTCAACCATTGCAGAGTCTCAATCATCAAGCTCTTTTGTTGAACATGAGAGCTTCGCCTATATGACAGGAAACCATGAAGATCTCTCAAAGAGGGTTGCTGAGCAGGAGGTCATGCTCCAAGCACAACAGGAAACCATCAATCAACTTTGGGATATGATGGCTTAAATTATTGCTAATAGAGCCAATTTCCAGAAAGCTGAGTCACAACCGAGGCAGGATTCCTCCCGGAAAGGAGGATCGTCTACATCCAAGGCGAAACAAAACGTGAACGAGACCTCTGATCAAGAAGCTCATCACATAGTCTCTTCATCTGAAGAAGAGAAAGAACCCGAGAATGAGCAAAATCATCAATCGGCCAAAATGGAAGAATTGCAAGCTCGCCTCAATGCCATTGCTAACAGAAGCGAGCTCCAAGACGAGGGAGTTTCTAGGCCCTATCCTGCCGAATGGGATTTATCCCCTTATCCTCCAAAGTTCGAAGTCCCGATGCTACAAACTTTTGACGGCACGGGATCACCGAATCAACATATCTATCATTTCAAGTCACAGATTGGGAATGTGATATCAAACAATGTCATACTGGCTCGATTGTTCATTGGCACCCTCAAGGGAGTTGCCTTTGAATGGTTTAGGAAACTGCCTACGGGATGTATCCAAAAGTGGGCGGATCTAGAGAGACTATTCCTGTTAAGATTCTTTGAAGAGGATACAGAAGTCTCCATCCATACCCTTCTCGCCACTAAGCAGAAAAAGAGGGAGTCCGTCAAAGCCTTGGTCAAAAGGTTTCGAAACATGGCTCTGCGATGTCCGACAGGTATGACACAATCTACCTTAGTGGAGACATGTCGACACAACTTGCAGACCGACCTTCTAGTACAAATGAGGGTTACAGAATGCCGTTCCTGGAGACAACTAATCTCTCAAGGCGAACAGGCTCAAAAGATTATTGCCAGGATCAAAGCTGAAGAACAAATTAGGTAGGATCAACCTGAGCAATCAGACCAAGCCTAATCTTATCAGTCAGAAGGGGAAGATATTATGGCCACTGAAGCCAATCCTCTTTAGTAGGATGGCGAGTCCACCAAAACTATCACGTTAACAATTACTTCTGATAGTCAAACTCGTTAGATAATGGCCCACTAGGCGATGTGCCATGTCTACCCTTTTCCCCCCTGCACTTGTTCAAGACTGGGTGTTGGTTTATTTGTAGTTCATTCGATTATGAGTAATAAATTTTCTGAGTTGTCATGTTCAATAGAACACCTCTGTCAACCACGAAATCCACCAAAACTATCACGTTAATAGTTACCTCTGATAGTCCATTTTCTCCAAATTCCCCCACCAATCCTCTTCAAGTAGGATGGTGGGTCCACCAAAAATATCATGTTAACGGTTACCTCTGATAATCCATTTCCTCTGAATTCCCTCACCAATCCTCTTCAAGTAGGATGGCGGGTCCACTAAAACTATCACGTTAATGATCACCTCTGATAGTCCATTTTCTCAAAATTCCCCCACTAATCCTCTTCAGTAGGATGGAGGGGCTATCAAAACTATCACGTTAATAGTTACCTCTGATAGTCAAACTCGTCAGATAGTGGCCTACTAGGTGACAGGCCTCTATTCCGATTTGATGGATTGTGGCCCACAAGGCAATATGTCATGTCTACCCCTCCTTTTCTCCCACTGCTAAGTCTTAATCAAGACTGGGGGTTTATTACTTGGAATCCACTGGATTAAGAGTAATGAATCTTTCACATCGTCGAGTTAACATTATACTTCTGACGATCACCCCCACGAAGTATGAATTCAGTTTGCCTCACTCCTAATTTGTCACGTTAACAATACACCTCTGACAATCAACTTATCAATCCTCTTCAATAGGATGATAGGACCTCAAAATTGCTCAAATCGCAATCTTCCCCAGCAAGACGTTAAGTCTTCAAAATCTTGTCCAAGTCACAAGTACATATTCTCTTGTCACGTTAATAGCATACACCTCTGACAATCCACTTATCAATCTTCTTCAATAGGATGATAAGTCCACAAAGTTGCTCCGATCGCAACATTCTCTTGTCACGTTAATATCATACACCTTTGACAATCCACTTATCAATCCTCTTCAATAGGATGATAAGTCCACAAAGTTGCTCCGATCGCAACATTCTCTTGTCACGTTAATATAAAACACCTCTAACAAAATCCACTTATCGACTCTTCCCAATAGAGCGATAGGTGCTCCAAATTTCCCCGATCGTAATATTCTTCTTGTCACGTTAATATCACACCTCTGACAAAATCAACTTATCGATTCTCTTCAATAGAGCGATAGGTCCACAAACCCGTTAAGTTAACATCACACCTCTGGCACTTTCAACTTTTTTTTAGTGTTTCAAGTGAAAACATAGCACATGAAGAAACAGCGACAAAGCCTATGCTTAACACGCATTGCCAGTTAGTCTTTTGCCGTGAAAAAGACACCAGAATCCACGTCTGGGGGACTTTATCTTGATCCCTAATTAGAGATAAGTCTACGCCTAACACGCGTTGCCGGTTAGTCTTTCTCCATGAAAAAGACACCAGAAAAAATCCATGTCTGGGGGATTTTATCTTGATCCCTAAATAGAGATAAGTCTGCATCTAACACATGCCGCCGGTTAGTCTTTTCCTGTAAAAAGGACAAAAGCCTACGTATTCAACATCGTGGCAGATCGTTATTAATGACACCAAAATCCATGCCTCACACGCATGGGGGACTTTATCTCGATCCCTAATTAGAGATAAGTCTACGCCTAATATGCATTGCTGGTTAGTTTTTTCCCGTGAAAATGACAAAGTCTATGTATTCAAAATCATAGCATTAAGTCTAAGAGAGTTCATTCTCTTAGCACAACGTTACATGTGAAACGGATTCAAATAATTCACACGCTAGTGTTTGCGGAGAAAATTGATTGTTTCATTGCGGGATTCATTACAAACTTCAGACGTTTACAACGAAAACAAAAATTAGTCTTTTTATAAGACCTTTACACAATGAAAACAAAACAAAAGTACAATTCTCTTCAAACAACGCAGAGATCGTTTATCGGTCTTCTGCTTGCGTGGGATCTTGGCCTGTGACGAGGATGTTGATATCCGTGGACCACCGTCGATCAGATCTGATTGCTGAAAAATCGGGCAGAGCTTCGTTGATTCGTGAAGAAATCAAGAAACCGTAAAGCTTATCGGCAACAGCGAGATAATTGCTCTTCTTAAGATCACCACAACGGGGTAATCTTAAGGGATGAACACGGGCGATGTAGATCTGACGAGTTCCTCTTCTTTATGCCGACGAGCTCGATCCGATCTCTCCTCCTCCTCTCTGAAATTCGTGCACTTTTGATCTTCAATCCGGCAGGGCTTCGCCAACGCTCGATAATTCCCCTGTCTAGAAAAATGAGGGCCTGAGGCTCTATTTATAGGCTCAGGTGGGGTTCTGGGCGGTTAAAACCGCACAACGGCCGTTTTTAGGGGCTGGAGACACCCTGGGGTGTCTCAGCCAGGCCGAGACACCCTTGGGTGGGTGTCTCGGCCCAAACTGAGACACCCTTGTGTGTTTCGGCCTTGGCCGAGACACCTCGGGGTGTCTCAATTCAGGCTGAGACGCTCTGTTTTGTACATTTGTCCGTTTCTTCCGTAACTTCTTCATCTGAACTCGGATTTGAGTGATTCAAAGTGCGTTGGAAAGCCGACGAGGAGTTCTATAAGTTCCAATGATTAAATCATCCGTGGAATAAACGAGACATGAAGGGTATTTCGCGGTTTGTGAACGACACGAGGTTCCCGATCAGTTCGTATCCTTGTTATTTCGAAATTTTGTTAGTTCACGTAGTTCATCGATTCACTTCAAGCGTCTGTGACTTGGATAGTGACGTTCGTCGTCTTCTCTTAGCTTTGAGCTGTTCGTGGAGACTTATAGGCAATTTTCGATGCCTACAGCTAGCCCGACTCAAACGGTAGTCAGTAAAGGCTTATCAAATCCGTTGATGACTGAGGGTTTGCCAAAAATCCTATGAATGTTTGCGGACCCATCAACTGAATGGAGGTGAGTCGTGACGTGATGTTTGATAGCTTCTGCTTATGATTAGCTTGTACTGTCACAACAGTTTCTCTTTGAAGCTCAGGTGCTATGTGGCAAATCTTTTCAACCAAGATGCCTTCGAAGTGGGTGTAAAGAACAACTCCTTATGATAAGGAATCAACAGTTCCAAGATCAGAGTTGAGATCCCAAGTATTCTAAAAATTCGTCCCAGTCAACCGCGAACTTTTGAAAACTTTGGAGGGGGTTTTGTTGGCTGTCTAAAAATCACTGCAGATAGCTGATCCCCATCAAACACCAATGATGGAAGTTACAATTTGATGGCTTCCAGAAGGTTATAATTTAAAGACTTTCATGTAGATCGATGAAGGTTACAATCTGACGATCTTCACAACAACTGAAGAAAGCTCTTATCAACAGCCTTTACAATTAACATCGGGAGTTACAATCTGACGACTCTCACATATCAAAGAGCTAAAGCTAAGATTACAAAATGATGATCTTAGCAACGCTTTGACAGAAAGAGACTACCAATCGATGGTCTCTTCAAATCAAGACGCGGAAGTCCTCCCCGCGTACTAGCATCAAGACGCACCGCGTTCACAGCCGCTCACACAGTGCAAACACAACTCACATTCAGCTCCAAATGCTGCAAACACAGCTCAAATCCAGGTGTTAACGTAGCTCATGTTCGGCCGCAAACGCAGCCTCCGAAAACTGCCAAACGTAGCATCTAACTGCTGCCAACGCAGCTTCTAACCGCTGCTAAACACAGCATCTAACTGCTGCCAACGCAGCTTCTAACAGCTGCCAAAGTAGGTTCCATCTGTTACCCAACGCAGCTCGTAAACACTACGTTCAAACGTAGATTTCATTCCAGAATGCAGGATTTGCGTTTGACTCGTTCAAACACGAGTTGAACGGTTCCAGAAACCGTTTTCTCTCCATGATCTGAGGGATTTGCGCCCCCACTTAGGAGCGGATTAAGGAGGCGGTTACACCTCATTTAGCCGCACTTAGAAGTGAATTTAGGGGGCGGTTACACCCCTTAATCCCCTATAAATAACTAAAAAATCAGTTTAGTTGAGGGCTCTTCGGCTTGGGCGATCAGGCGGAGAGAGGGGGGATATCTTGGGATTTTGGGAGGATCTAGGGGATCGGATTTCCAGGACCTGAGAGAGAATCTTCTGGCTGGAGTTTTTGAGAGATTGATTTTCCAAGAGTCAAGATCAGGGGCTAGGTTTGGAAAGCATTCTTCAGCAATCAAGAATTCAAATACTTGGTGCATTAACCCATCGTTCAGTTCAAACAACTCTTTTCATAGAGTTTTGCACTCGTTCTGAGCTGTAAAACTTGTGGAGAGTTCTCCGATCGTTCCAGTAAAGATAAGATGTTCGAATCATCAACGGAGAGCAAATTCGACGCATGCATTCGAAGGAGGCACTCCATCGTTACCGTGAAGAACCCAGAATTAAACAAAGGGGATAATCCAGATCATTCTCCTCTCTTTTGTAATCGGAAATCCAAATTGTAATTGACATTGAGAGAATACAAATCAAATTTCTTTTATTTTATTTACTACAAATTTTCCACAAACAAAAGAATGAGCTGTTATCCATATGATTTCTAACCATTTTGGTCTGTTCGACACCCCGTGTCAAAATATCTTTGCCAAATTCAAAACCGATGATTTCACGAGCTATAACACGTGATTATTGACCCATCTCGTGCATTTGGTCCCGACAAAAAATAATTAGGCGAAGTTCAAATATCACGATTTCATGGGTTATAACCCATGGTTTTCTGATCGCTTCTGTCCGTTACGACCAGGGAGAGATTTCGTGGATTAGAACCCATTGTTCAAATTTTATGAGTTCATGAGCTATAGGCAACAATTTTTCTCCAACTTCGATGGTTTCATCCGACAGCAAATGACTCGACGGAGTAAAATTTCACAATTTTGTGAGCTATAAGCCACAAAATTTGTCCATTTACACCCCTTTTTGGCCCGATGTAAACAATTAGGCGGAGTGCATATTTTGCGATTTCACGAGCTATAACTCATGGTTTCTGACACATTTTCTTAGTTTCGATTTGTTTCAACCCAACGCCAGAAATCTTTGCAGAATTCAAAACCGATGATTTCATGAGCTGTAACCCGTTAATTTTTACCATTTTCTTCTGTTTTGGCCGGGTGTCGAAAATGTCGAAACCGACGATTTCATGAGCTGTTGTCCGTACGATTTCTAACAATTTTGGTCTGTTCGACACCCTATGTAAAAAATATCTTTGCCGATTTCAAAACCGATTATTTCACTAACTAAAACACATGATTATTGACCCATCTCGTGCATTTGATCCCGACAGCAAATAATTAGGCGGAGTTAAAATATCACGATTTTATGGGTTATATAACCCATGGTTTTCTGATCGCTTCTGTCCGTTTCAACCAGGGAGCAATTTCATGGGTTATAACCCATTGTTCAAATTTCACGAGTTCATGAGCTATAGGCAACGATTGTTCCCCAACTTTGATGGTTTCTTCCGACGGCAAATGACTCGGAGGAGTAAAATTTTATGATTTCATGAGCTAAAACCCACGAAATTTATCCATTTACACCACTTTTCGGCCCGATGGAAACAATTAGGCATAGTGTATATTTCACAATTTTGTGAGCTATAACCCATGGTTTTTGAGACATTTTGTCAGTTTCGATTTGTTTTGACCCGGCGCCAGAAACCTTTGCCGAATCTAAAAATCTACGATTTCATGAGCTGTAACCCATGAATTTTGACCATTTTCTTTAGTTCGGTCGGGTGCCGGAAATGTTGAAACAGACGATTTCATTAGTTGTTGTCCATACGATTTCTAACCATTTTGGTCTGTTGGACGCCTCGTGTAAAAATATCTTTGCTAAATTTAAACCGATGATTTCACGAGCTATAACACGTGATTATTGACCCATCTCGTGCAGTAGGTCCCGACAGCAAATAATTAGGCAGAGTTCAAATATCGCGATTTCATGGGTTATAACCCATGGTTTTCTGATCGCTTCTGTTCGTTTCGATCAGGGAGCAATTTTGTGGGTTATAACCCATTGTTCAAATTTCATGAGTTCATAAGCTATAAGCAATGATTTTTCTCCAAGTTCGACGATTTCATTCGACAACAAATGACTCGGCGGAGTAAAATTTCACGATTTCGTGAGCTATAACCCACGAAATTTGTCCATTAACACCCCTTTTTGGTCAGATGCAAACAATTAGGTGGATTGCATATTTCGTGATTTCGTGAACAATAACCCATGGTTCCTGACACATTTTGTTAGTTTCTATTTGTTTCAACTGGGTACCAGAAATCTTTGTTGAATTCAAAACCGATGATTTCATGAGCTGTAACCTGTGAATTTTTACCATTTTCTTCTATTTCGGCTGGCTGTCTGAAATGTCGAAACCGATAATTTCATGAGTTATTGTCCGTACGATTTCTGACCATTGTGGTTAGTTCGGCACCCCGTGTAAAAAATATCTTTACCGAATTCAGAAACGATGATTTCACGAGCTATAACACATGATTATTGACCTATCTCATGCGTTTGAGCTCAACAACAAATAATTAGGCAGAATTCAAATATCACGATTTTATGGGTTATATCCCATGGTTTTATGACCGCTTCGGTCCGTTTCAACCCAGGTGTGATTTCATGTGTTATAACCTACTGTTCGAATTTCACAAGTTCGTGAGCTATAGGCAACGACTTTTTCCCAACTTCGACGGTTTCGTCCAAAGGCAAATGACTCGACGAAGTAAAATTTCATTATTGCATGAGCTATAACCCACAAAATTTTTCCATTTACAGCCCTTTTCGGCCCGATGGAAACAATTAGGCAGAGTGCATATTTCGCAATTTTGTGAGCTATAACATGGTTTCTAACTCATTTTGTCAGTTTCGATTTGTTTTGACCCGGTGCCAGAAATCTTTATCGAATCCAAAACTAACGATTTCATGAGCTGTAACCCATGAATTTTGGCCATTTTCTTCAGTTTTTTTCGGGTGTCGGAAATGTAAAAATAGACAATTTCATGAGTTGTTGTCCATACGATTTCTGACCATTTTGGTCTGTTCGACACCCCGTGTAAAAATATCTTTACCGAATTCAAAACCGATGATTTCATGAGCTATAACACGTGAATATTGACCCATCTCGTGTATTTGGGACCAACAACAAATAATTAGGTGGAGTTCAAATATCGCGATTTCATAGGTTATAACCCATGGTTTTGTGACCGCTACGGTCCGTTTCAACCCAAGCGTGATTTCATGTGTTATAACCCATTGTTCGAATTTCTCGAGTTCGTAAGCTACTGGCTATGATTTTTCCCCAACTTCGACGATTTCATCCAACGGCAAATGACTCGGCGGAGTTTCATGATTTTGTGAGCTATAACCCACGGAATTTGTCCATTTCCACCCTTTTCGGCCTGGTGCAAACAATTACGCGGAGTGCATATTTTACGATTTCGTGAGCTATAACCCATGGTTTCTGACACATTTCGTCAGTTTCGGTACGTTTTGACTCGGCTCTAGAAATCTTTGCAGAATCCAATACCGATGATTTTGTGAGTTGTAACCCGTGAATTTTGACCATTTTCTTATGCTTCGGCCGGGTGTCAGAAGTGTCAAAACTGGCGATTTCATGAGTTGTTTTCCGTATGATTTCTAATCATTTTGGTCTGTTCGACACCCCGTGTCAAAATATCTTTGCCAAATTCAAACCGATGATTTCACGAGCTATAACACGTGATTATTGACCCATATCGTGCATTTTGTCCCGACACCAAATAATAAGACGAAGTTCAAATATCATGATTTCATGGGTTATAACCCATGGTTTTCTGATCGCTTCTATCCGTTACGACCAGGGCGTGATTTCGTGGATTATAACCCATTGGTCAAATTTCATGAGTTCATGAGCTATAGGCAACAATTTTTCCCCAACTTCGATGGTTTCATCCGACGGCAAATGACTCGGTGGAGTAAAATTTCATAATTTTGTGAGCTATAACCCACGAAATTTGTCCATTTACACCCCTTTTTGGCCCGATGCAAACAATTAGGCGGAGTGCATATTTCGTGATTTCGCAAGCTATAACCCATGGTTTCTGACACATTTTGTCAGTTTCGATTTGTTTCAACCCAGCGCCAGAAATCTTTGCTGAATTCAAAATAGACGATTTCATGAGCTGTAACCCATTAATTTTTACCATTTTCTTCTGTTTTGGCCGGGTGTCGGAATTGTCAAAACCGGCGATTTCTAACAATTTTGGTCTGTTCGACACCCCGTGTAAAAAATATCTTTACCGAATTCAAAACCGATGATTTCACTGACTAGAACACATGATTATTGACCCATCTCGTGCATTTGATCCCGACAGTAAATAATTAGGCGGAGTTAAAATATCATGATTTTATGGGTTATAACCCATGGTTTTCTGATCGCTTCTGTCCGTTTCAACCAGGGAGCAAATTCATGGGTTATAACCCATTGTTCAAATTTCACGAGTTCGTGAGCTTTAGGCAACGATTGTTCCCCAACTTTGACGGTTTCGTCCGACGGCAAATGACTCGGCTGATTAAAATTTTATGATTTCATGAGCTATAACCCACGGAATTTATCCATTTACACCCCTTTTCGGCCCGATGGAAACAATTAGGCAGAGTGCATATTTCACAATTTTGTGAGCAATAACCCATGGTTTCTGAGACATTTTGTCAATTTCGGTTTGTTTTGACCCAGCGCCAGAAATCTTTGCCGAATCCAAAACCGACAATTTCATGAGCTGTAACCCATGAATTTTGACCATTTTCTTTTGTTCGGCCGTGTGTCGGAAATGCCGAAAAAGACGATTTCATTAGTTGTTGTCCATATGATTTCTAACCATTTTGGTCTGTTTGACGCCTCGTGTAAAAATATCTTTGCTGAATTTAAAACTAATGATTTCACGAGCTATAACACGTGATTATTGACCCATCTCGTGCATTAGGTCCCGGCAACAAATAATTAGGCGGAGTTCAAATATCGCGATTTCATGGGTTATAACCCATGGTTTTCTGATCCCTTCTGTTCGTTTCGATTAGGGAGCAATTTCGTGGGTTATAACCCATTGTTCAAATTTCATGAGTTCGTGAGCTATAGGCAACGATTTTCCCCAACTTCGACGGTTTCATTCGACGACAAATGACTCGACGGAGTAAAATTTCACGATTTCATGAGCTATAACCCACGAAATTTGTCCATTAACACCCCTTTTTGGTCTGATGCAAACAATTAGGTAGAGTGCATATTTCGCGATTTCATGAGCTTTAACCCATGGTTTCTAACACATTTTGTTAGTTTCGATTTGTTTCAACCGGGTACCAGAAATCTTTGCTGAATTCAAAACCGACGATTTCATGAGCTGTAACTTGTGAATTTTGACCATTTTCTTTTGTTTCGGCTGGGTGTTTGAAATGTTGAAACTGACGATTTCATGAGTTGTTGTTTGTACGATTTCTGACCATTTTGGTCATTTCGACACCCCGTGTAAAAAATATCTTTGTCGAATTCAAAACTAATGATTTCACGAGCTATAACACATGATTATTGACTCATCTCGTGCGTTTGAGCCCAACAACAAATAATTAGGAGGAGTTCAAATATCACGATTTCATGGGTTATAACCCATGGTTTTTCAACCTCTTCGGTCCCTTTCAACCCAGGTGTGATTTCATGTGTTATAACCCTTTGTTCGAATTTCACAAGTTCATGAGCTATAGGCAACAATTTTTTCCCAACTTCGACGGTTTCGTCTGAAGGCAAATGACTCGACGAAGTAAAATTTCATGATTTCGTGAGATATAATCCACAAATTTTTTCCATTTACAGCCGTTTTCGGCCCGATGGAAACAATTAGGCAGAGTGCATATTTCGTAATTATGTGAGCTATAACTAATGGTTTCTAACACATTTTGTCAGTTTTGGTTTGTTTTGACCCGGTGCCAGAAATCTTTGCCGAATCCAAAACTAATGATTTCATGAGCTGTAACCCATGAATTTTGACCATTTTCTTCTGTTTTGTTCAGGTGTCGAAAATGTCAAAACAGACAATTTCATGAGTTGTTGTCCATACGATTTCTGACCATTTTGGTCTGTTCGACGCCCCGTGTAAAAATATCTTTGTCGAATTCAAAACTGATGATTTCATGAGCTATAACATGTGAATATTGACCCATCTCGTGTGTTTGGGACCAACAACAAATAATTAGGTGGAGTTCAAATATCGCGATTTCATGGGTTATAACCCATGGTTTTGCGACCGCTTCAGTCTATTTCAACCCAGGCGTGATTTCATGTGTTATAACCCATTGTTCGAATATCTCGAGTTCATGAGCTGCAGGCAACGATTTTTCCTCAACTTTGACGGTTTCGTCCAACGACAAATGACTCGGCGGAGTTTCAGAATTTCGTGAGCTATAACCCACGAAATTTGTCCATTTCCACCTCTTTTCGACCTGGTGCAAACAATTAGGCAGAGTGCATATTTCACGATTTCGTGAGCTATAACCCTTGGTTTCTGACACATTTCGTCACTTTTGGTCCGTTTCGACTCGTCTCTAGAAATCTTTGCAGAATCCAATACCGATGATTTTGTGAGCTATAACCCGTGAATTTAGACCATTTTCTTATGTTTCGGTCGGGTGTCAGAAATGTCAAAACCGGTGATTTCATGTGCTGTTGTCCGTATGATTTCTAACCATTTTGGTCTGTTCGACACCCCGTGTCAAAATATCTTTGCCAAATTCAAAACCGATGATTTCACGAGCTATAACACGTGATTATTGACCCATCTCGTGCATTTGGTCCCGGCAATAAATAATTAGGCGGAGTTCAAATATCACGATTTCATGGGTTATAACCCATGGTTTTTTGATCGCTTTTGTCCGTTTTGACCAGGGAGCATTTTCATGGGTTATAACCCACTGTTCAAATTTCACGAGTTCCTGAGCTATAGGCAACGATTTTCCCCAACTTCGACGGTTTCAACCAACGACAAATGACTCGGCGGAGTAAAATTTCACGAAGTTCAAATATCAGGATTTCATGGGTCATAACCCATGGTTTTCTGATGGCTTCTGTCTGTTACGACCAGGGAGCGATTTCATGGATTATAACCCATTGTTCAAATTTTATGAGTTCATGAGCTATAGGCAACAATTTTTCCCCAACTTCGATGGTTTCATCCGACGGCAAATGACTCGGCAAAGAAAAATTTCACAATTTTGTGAGCTATAACCTACAAAATTTGTCCATTTACACCCCTTTTTGGCCCGATGCAAACAATTCGGCGGAGTGCATATTTCGCGATTTCGCGAGCTATAAACCATGGTTTCTGACACATTTTGTCAGTTTCGATTTGTTTCAACCCAGTGCCAAAAATCTTTACTGAATTCAAAACCGAAGATTTCATGAGCTGTAACCCGTTAATTTTTACCATTTTCTTTTGTTTTGGCCGGGTGTCGGGATTTTCTTCTGTTTAAGCCTGGTGTCCAAAATGTCAAAACAGGGATTTTATGATCTATTGTCTGTATGATTTCTGACCATTTTGGTCTGTTCGACGCCCCATGTAAAACGACTTTGCCAAATTCAAAACTGATGATTTCACAAGCTATAACACGTGAATATTGAACCATCTCATGTGTTTGGGGCGGAAGAAAAATAATTAGGTGGAGTTCAAATATCTCGATTTCATGGGTTATAACCCACGGTTTTTCGACCGTTTCTGTCTGTTTTAACCCGGGCGTGATTTCACGGGTTATAACCCATTGTTCGAATTTCACAAGTTCGTGAGCTATAAGCAACGATTTTCTCCAACTTCGACGGTTTAGTCCGATGACAAATTACTCGGTGGAGTAAAATTTTATGATTTCGTGAGCTATAACCCACAAAAGTTGTCCATTTATATCCCTTTTCGGCCCGATGGGAACAATTAGGCGGACTGCATATTTTGCAATATTGGGTGCTATAACCCATGGTTTTTGACACATTTTGTCACTTTTGGTTTGTTTTGACCCGGTGCGAGAAAACTTTGCTAAATCCAAAACTGACGATTTCATGAGCTGTAACCCATGAATTTTGACCATTTTCTTATGTTTCGGCCGGGTGTCAAAAATGTCGAAACAGACGATTTCATGAGTTGTGTCCATATGATTTCTAACCCTTTTTGTCTGTTCGACGCCCCGTGTAAAAATATCTTTGCCGAATTAAAAAATGATGATTTCATGAGCTATAACACATGATTATTGACCCATCTCGTGCGTTTGGGCCTAACAATAAATAATTAGGCGGAGTTCAAATATCGCGATTTCTTGGGTTATAACCCATAGTTTTCCAACCGCTTCGGTCCGTTTCAACCTAGGCGTGATTTCATGTGTTATAACCCATTGTTCTAATTTCACGAGTTCGTGAGCTATAGGCAACAATTTTTCCTCAACTGTGATGGTTTCGTCCAACGGCAAATGAGTTGGTAGAGTTTTACGATTTCGTGAGTTATAACCCACGAAATTTGTCCATTTCCACCCCTTTTCGGCCAGGTGCAAACAATTAGGCGGAGTGCATATTTCACTATTTCGTGAGCTTTATAACCCATATTTTTTGACATATTTCGTCAGTTTTGGTCTGTATCGACTCGGTGCCAGAAATCTTTGTCGAATCCAAAACCGGTGATTTCATGAGTTGTAACCTATGAATTTTGGCCATTTTCTTCTGTTTTGGCCGGGTGTTAGAAATGTCAAAACCGACGATTTCATTAGTTGTTGTCCATATGATTTCTGACAATTTTGATCTGTTCGACGTCCCGTGTAAAAATAACTTTGCCGAATTAAAAACTGATGATTTAATGAGCTAAAACACGTGATTATTAATCCATCTTGTGCGTTTGGGCCCGACAACAAATAATTAGGCAGAGTTTAAATATCGCGATTTCATGGATTATAACCCATGATTTTCCCACCGCTTCGGTCCGTTTCAACCCAAGCGTGATTTTATGTGTTATAACCCATTATTCAAATTTCACGAGTTAGTGAGCTATAGGCAACGATTTTTCCCCCACTTTAACGGTTTTGTCCAAAGGCAAAAGACTCGGTGGAGTTTCACAATTTCGTTAGCTATATAACCCAAGAAATTTGTCCATTTCCACCCCTTGTCGGTCTGGTGCAAACGATTTTTCTTATGTTTTAGACGGGTGTCTAGAAATATCAAAACCGACTATTTCATGAGCTGTTTTCCGTACGATTTCTGACCATTTTGGTCTGTTCGACACCCCGTGTTAAAATATCTTTGCCAAATTCAAAACCGATGATTTCACAAGCTATAACACATGATTATTGACCCATCTCGTGCATTTGGTCCTGACAGCAAATAATTAGGCGGAGTTCAAATATTGCGATTTCATGGGTTATAACCCATGGTTTTCTGATCACCTCTTTCTGTTTTGACCAGGGGGCAATTTCATGGGTTATAACCTATTCTTCAAATTTCATGAGTTCCTGAGCTATAAGCAATGATTTTTCACAAACTTGGACGGTTTCATCCGACGGCAAATGACTCGGCGGAGTAAAATTTCACAATTTCATGAGCAATAACCCACAAAATTTGTCCATTTACACCCCTTTCAGCCCGATGAAAACAATTTGCAGGAGTGCATATTTCGCGATTTTGTGATCTATAACCCATGGTTTCTGACACATTTTATCAGTTTTGATTTGTTTCAACCTGGCGCAAAGAATCTTTGCTGAATTCAAAACCGACGATTTTATGAGTAGTAACCCGTGAATTTTGACCATTTTCTTTTGTTTCGGCCGGGTGTCGAAAATGTCAAAATCAACTATTTCATATGCTATTGTCCGTACGATTTCTGACCATTTTGGTCTGTTCGACGCCTCATGTAAAAATATCTTTGACGAATTCAAAACCGATGATTTCATGAGCTATAACGCGTTATTATTGACCCATCTCGTGCATTTGGGCCCAAATACAAATAATTAGGCGGAGTTCAAATATCGTGATTTCATGGGTTATAAGCCATGATTTTCCGACCATTTTGGTCCATTTCAATCCTGGCGTGATTTCATGTATTATAACCCATTGTTCGAATTTCACGAGTTCGTAAGCTATAGCCAACGATTTTACCCAACTTTGACGGTTTCGTCTGACGGCAAATGACTCGGCGGAGTTTCACGATTTCGTGAGCTATAACCCAATAAATTTGTCCATTTCCTCCCCTTTTCGGCCCGACACAAACAATTAGGCGTAGTGCATATTTAGCAATTTCATGAGCTATAACTCATGGTTTTTGACACATTTCGTCAGTTTCGGTTCGTTTCAACTCTGTGCTAGAAATCTTTACCGAATTCAATACCGACGATTTCTTGAGTTGTAACCAGTGAATTTTGACCATTTTCTTCTATTTCAACCGAGTGTCCGAAATGTCAAAGCCGGTGATTTTATGAGATATCGTCTGTACGATTTCTGACCATTTTGGTCTGTTCGACAACTCGTGTAAAAACAACTTTGCCGAATTCAAAATCGATGATTTCACGAGCTATTAACACGTTATTACAGACCCATCTCATGCGTTTAGAGCTGGTAGAAAATAATTAGGTGGAGTTCAAATATCGCGATTTTGTGGGTTATAACCCATGGTTTTCCGACCGTTTCGGTCTGTTTCAACCCGGGCGTGATTTCATGGGTTATAACCCATTGTTCGAATTTCACAACTTCGCGAGCTATAGGCAACTAATTTTCCCTAACTTCGATGGTTTTGTCCGACGACAAATGATTCGGCAGAGTAAAATTTCACGATTTCGTGAGCTATAACCCTTAAAAATTGTCCATTAACACCCCTTTTTGGCTAGACGGAAACAATTAGGCGAAGTGCATATTTTGCAATTTTGTGAGCTATAACCCATGGTTTCTGACACATTTTGTTAGTTTTGGTTTGTTTTGACCCGGCGCCGTAAATCTTTTCCGAATCCAAAACCGACGATTTCATGAGCTGTAACCCAGGAATTATGACCATTTTCTTCTGTTTTGGCCGGGTGTCGAAAATGTCGAAACGGACGATTTCATGAGTTGTTGTCCATACAATTTCTGACCATTTTGGACTGTTTGAAGCATCGTGTAAAAATATCTTAGTCGAATTCTAAACTGATAATTTCATGAGCTATAACACGTGATTATTGACCCATCCCGTGCGTTTGGGCCCAACAACAAATAATTAGTCGGAGTTCAAATATCACGATTTCATGGGTTATAACCCAAGTTTTCCAACCGCTTCGGTCCGTTTTAACCCAGTCGTGATTTCATGTGTTATAACCCATTGTTCGAATTTCATGAGTTCGTCAGCTATATGCAACGATTTTTCCCCAACTTCGACGGTTTTGTCACCTATAGTTCAAGAACTCGATAAATTTGAACAATGGGTTATAACCCTTGAAATTGCTCCCTTGTCGAAACGGACAGAAGTGATCAGAAAACCATGAGTTATAACCCATGAAATCGTGATATTCGAACCTAATTATTTATTGTCGGGACCAAATGCACGAGATGGGTCAATAATCGGGTGTTATAGCTCGTGAAATCATCGGTTTTGAATTCGGCAAAGATATTTTGGCATTAAGTGTCTGTAGGCTGTCTAAAAATCACAAATAGATAGCTGTAGACGGTAAAAACTACCGCGGCAGATTAGCGAACGAATTCGCCC
>BQKN01059564.1:59418-70127 GCA_022839385.1 Asparagus kiusianus
CGCCCACAGAACAGGACCACCTTCTCTTAGGCCACTAAGCGGGTTCGCTGGCACACGAACGCCCCACTCTGGCCGCATACGCCAGATCGCAGGGATCCGCCAGCAGGATGAATCCGCCCTCACAACCAAATCCGCCCGCCAGGAGAGTGCTCAAACCCACCCTCGTGTGCCGAAGCCACTTGCAGAGAGCCACGTCTGCCTGCGTAAGCCGAAAGCCGGGTTTCCAGGGACAAGCCTCCCCTATCTCCCACGATGCGACAGGAGGGGGGAACAGTGTCCCAAGTCCGTCCGACGTCCGCCCGTAATCCAAGCGAACGGGACAGACGCCGGACCGACCTGCATTCTCATAAATGCAGGTCACCTCACCCATTAGGAAGGAGGGCCAGGGCCATGACGCGCCGAAAGCCATCCGAAGCTCGTTCAGACACGCAACGCCTGTTCCCCCGCCCCTATTCGAACATAGGGGGAGGAGAGAGGCACAACGCCCCAGGACCGCCGGAAGGTCATTCGGTACCTCGCCGCACCAGTGAACGGACGGGTGCCAGAGCCGTCTGCATCCACATAAATGCAGCGCGCCGCGCCCCGAGCGAAGGGTCAGAGCCACCGGCGTTCGATGAGATATCCAAATCTACTCGAGTACCTGGCAGTCGCTGTCACGAGTACGAGGAGGGGCTTTCCCACTCCTATACGACGTGACGCGACCTGTAGCCCCAGAAGCAACCGTTTGTAGTACAGGGGACAATAGGGTGTCCTTGAACAGTGTATGGTCACATCCCATGGTTCAAGGGACAACCGAACTGTCCCTCTCCCACTTAAAAGAGCTTCCTACAGCAACCAAAAATGATGATCGATCGAGAGAAGGGCGATAGATCAAAAAAAAGAGGAGAATCGATCAACCAACCGAAGAACCTCCAAGGTCCGAGCTCCGATCGCCGGCGAACTAGAGGATTCGAACTCCTTCACCCAGAGCTTCTACTGAGTACTGAAGCTCTCCAACAACCTCGGTCGAACCGTCCAAGGGAAGCAGACCCGGCGCGAGCACCGGGCGAAGCATCCTGTAGCTACCGTAAAGTCCCCACAAATATAAACAAGGAGGGCATTCCCTCCGCTTCTGTTGTAATTCAGATTGATTTAGTTTGTAATAAGCTTTCTTATAAATACAAACGAAATCCCTCCCTTTTTCCGGGAAAATCAGAAATTTACACCTACAATAGCTTATCACCCATCAAATACCGATGATGGAAGTTACAATCTGACGACTTCCAGAAGACTACAATTTGAGGACTTTCACGTAGAAGGTTACAATCTGACGACCTTCACCACAACTAATGAAAGCCCCAATTCAACAGCCTTCACAATCAACATCAGGAGTTATAATCTGACGACTCTCATATTTTCAAGGAGCCAAGACGAAGGTTACAAGGTGACGATCTTTGCGGCGCTCTAGCAAAGGAGACTACAAATCGACAGTCTCTTCATATTAGAATGCAGATATCTCTCAAACCGTAAGGAATTTAGCGAAACTGAGAACGCAAACCGAACCCTATGGGGTGGGTTTGGTCGGCTCCATCTCGTCGAGATAGCCGATTTTCATATATAATTCGTCCAATTCCGACTTACGGTTTGAAAGTTATGACCTGTTCTTCGTAGCAAGTTATGTTCTGAAGTCCGTCTGCAAGACTGGACTTCATCAGAACATTAGACTTAGCCTGAAGCACGCCAAGCCCACCTAAGGTTCGCCTCTGCATTACAGAATCAAAACGCACAGGTAAAACCAGCGTCATAACATCAAAACGCAGAGCTACGGCCCAACTCTGCATTTTCAACATCAAAACACAGAGTTAATCTCTAAAACGGCCAACTGTGCGTTTACAGGCTCAACTGTGCGTTTTCAACATCAAAACGCAGAGTTAATCTCTAAAACGGCCAACTGTGCGTTTTCAGGCCAACTGTGCGTTTACAGGCTCAACTATGCGTTCAGCCACTAACTCTGCGTCTCAGAGTTCATGGCGAGCGGCCTGTGCGTTCAGCCACTAACTCTGCGTCTCAGAGTTCATCACGCACACGGCCTGTGCGTTCAGCCACTAACTCTGCGTCTCAGAGTTCATGGCGAGCGGCCTGTGCGTTCAGCCACTAACTCTGCGTCTCAGAGTTCATCAAGCACGCGGCCTGTGCGTTCAGCCATTAACTCTGCGTCTCAGAGTTCATCACGCACGCGACCTATGCGTTCAGCCACCTCTGGCAAATATTTAACTCTACGTCTCAGGTCTTAGACACAGAGCTAAGGCCCAGAACGCCAAGCTAGGCGTTTGACTTGTTCAAACACAAGTTGAACGGCTTGACAACCGTTTATCCCACGATCTGAGGGATTCTCACCCACTCAGGAGATATTTAAGGGGGCGGTTACACCCCCTTAATCTGATATAAATATCTCAAAACTCAACTGAGTTCAGGGCCGATCGCCTCTTTTAGGCCGATTCTCTTTTTTGGGCTGACTTTTTGGGGATCCTTGATCGGGCATCTTGCCACTTTCGGCAGCAACAAGGAGCTTTGGAGATCAGCGACTTGAAGGAGCTCTTGAATCATTTTGGAAGGCTTTTATTGAAGCCTTTGAGATTATTCGGCCTTGGCTTATTAACCGAACTTTCGGTTTAAATCAACTCTTTCATAGAGTTTCAAACTCGATCTGAGTTATCAACTCGTCCAGAGTTTTAAAACTTGCTTTGCAAGTTCTTCTAAACTCGGTCAGAGTTTCAAACTTGACCTGTAAGTTCTTCTAAACTCGGTCAGAGTTTTAAGACTTGCCACGTAAGTTCTCCACAGCGTCAAATCGTGAGGAGAAAACATCGTTCCAGTGAATCAAGACGTTCGGATCGTCAACGGAGAGCAAATTCGATACAAGCATTCGAAGGAGGCACTCCATCGCTACCGTGAAGAACCCAGTTTTAAACAAAGGGGAGAATCAAATTCATTCTCCTCTCTTTTGTAATCGGAATTCAAATTGTAATTGATTTTGAGAGAATACAAGTCAACATTTCTTTCTTGTCTTTTTACATCAAATTTTCCACAAACAGTGTCGAAAAGACCAAAATGGTCATAAATTGTATGGAAAACGGCTCATGAAGTTGTCGGTTTTGATATTTCTAACACCCGGCCAAAACAGAAGAAAATGGTCAAAATTCACGGGTTACAGCTCATGAAATCATCGGTATTGAATTCGGAAAAGATTTCTGGCACCAAGTTGAAACTGACTGAAACTGACGAAATGTGTCAGAAACCATGGGTTATAGCTCAAGAAATTGTGAAATATGCACTCCGCCTAATTGTTTGCACCAGGCCGAAAAGGGGTGGAAATCGTGAAACTCCAACGAGTCATTTGTAGTTGGACGAAACCGTCGAAGTTGGGTAAAATCGTTGCCTATAGCTCACGAACTCGTGAAATTCGAACAATGGATTATAACACATGAAATCATGTCTGGGTTGAAACGAACCAAAGCGGTCAGAAAACTATGGGCTATAACCCATGAAATCCCGATATTTGAACTCTGCCTAATTATTTGTGGTTGGGCCCAAACGCATGAGATGGGTCAATAATCACGTGTTATAGCTTATAAAATCATCGATTTAGAATTCGGCAAAGATATTTTTACACGGGGCGTCGAACAAACCAAAATGGTCAGAAATTGTAGGGTCAACAACTCATAAAATTGTCTGTTTTGACATTTCCGACACCTGACGGAAACAGAAGAAAATGGTCAAAATTCATGGGTTACAACTCATGAAATCGCCGGTTTTGGATTCGGCAAAGATGTCTGGCATCGGGTCAAAACAAACCGAAACTGACAAAATGTGTTAGAAACCATGGGTTATAGCTCAAAAAATTACAAAAGATACACTCCGCCTAATTGTTTCCATCGGACCGAAAAGGGGTATAAATGGACAAATTTTGTGGGTTATAGCTTATGAAATCGTGAAATTTTACTCCGCTGAGTCATTTGTCGTCGAACGTAACCGTCGAAGTTGGGGAAAAATAGTTGTCTATAGCTCACGAACTTGTGAAATTCGAACAATGGGTTATAATCCATGTAATCACGCTTAGGTTGAAACAGACCGAAACGGTCGGAAAACCATGGGTTATACCCATGAAATCGTGATATTTGAACTCCGCCTAATTATTTTCTGCCGGCCCCAAATGCACAAGATGGGTCAATAATCATATGTTATAGCTTGTGAAATCATCAGTTTTGATTTCGGCAAATCTATTTTTACACAGGGCGTCAAACAGACCAAAATGGTCAGAAATCGTACGGACAATAGCAAATAAAATCGTCGATTTTGACATTTCGGACATTCGACCGAAACAGAAGAAAATGA
Organism: Asparagus kiusianus; assembly: GCA_022839385.1. Lineage (NCBI taxonomy): Eukaryota > Viridiplantae > Streptophyta > Magnoliopsida > Asparagales > Asparagaceae > Asparagus > Asparagus kiusianus. The sequence continues at coordinate 63,793 of BQKN01059564.1, forward strand.
TCAAAATTCATGGTTTATAGGATTGAATAAGTGACTGTTTATAGCTATTTTGTGGACGCTAATTGGGTTTAAATTTATGTCATTTCAGAGGCTATAAATAGGTTTAAACATCAGAAAATATGCACCAAGTTTTTGCACTTGTAAGATTCACATATTATGCAAATTAACTCTATAAACTTTTAGTTTTTCAATTTGTTTTTCCTTAAAAGAGAGTTTCTGATATTGCCTTTGTTCCTATCATTCTTAGAGCTTGTTTAGGCAATATTCAGAGAGTTAAAAATTATGATAAGCCACTGTTATACGTTCACATCCACATCAAGACTTATAGGATTGGAATTGTATATTGCTTTAAAGAAAGGGACTCTCGGTTTATGAGAGGGTTGATCTCTTGGTCTAGAGGTCGGTTTACAATTGCCATGGTGTTGTCAATTGGGTTTGCAATTTGCATGGTCTTGCAAATTGGTCAGGTTTGCTTTTGATTTTGTAAGGTTTCAAAATCATAGTGGAAATTCTTAAGAGGGATTTGCTTGGGGACTGGATGTACACCGGGGAGGTGAAACCAGTATACATGCTTGTGTTTATGATGTTCATTTTCTGAGGTTTTCTTTCATTGCAATTTATAATCTACTTTGCAAACTCACCCTCTAGTGTCGAAGTTAGAGAAAATCGCTGCCTATGACTCACGAACTCGTGAAATTCGAACAATAGGTTATAATACATGAAATCACGCCAGGGTTGAAACGGACCGAAGCGGTCAGAAAACCATGGGTTATAACCCATGAAATCGTGATATTTGAACTCCTCCTAATTATTTTTTACATGGGTCAATAATCACATGTTATATAGCTCATGAAATTATCAGTTTTGAATTCGACAAAGATATTTTTACATGGGGCGTCAAACAGAACAAAATGGTCAGAAATCATACGGACAATAGTTATAAAATCGTCGGTTTCAACATTTCCGACAACCGGTCAAAACAAAGAAAATGGTCAAATTTCATGGGTTATAGCTCATGAAATTGTCAGTTTTGAATTCAACAAATATTTCTAGCGCTAGGTTGAAACAAATCGAAACTAACAAAATGTGTCAGAAACTACGGGTTATAGCTCACGAAATTACGAAATATGCACTCCGACTAATTGTTTCCATCAGGCCGAAAAGGGGTGTAAATGGACAAAGTTTGTGGGTTATAGCTCACGAAATTGTGAAATTTTACTCCGTCGAGTCATTTTCCATCGGATGAAACCGTTGAAGTGTGGGAAAATTGTTGTCGATAGCTCAGGAACTCGAGAAATTTGAACAAAAGGTTATAACCCATGAAATTGCTCCCTGGTTGAAACAGACATAAGCGATCAGAAAACAATGGGTTATAACCCATAAAATCGTGATACTTGAACTCCGCCTAATTATTTGATGTCGGGACGAAATGCACGAGATAGGTCAATAATCATGTGTTATAGCTCGTGAAATCATCGGTTTGAATTCGGCAAGGATATTTAGAAAAGGGGTGTCGAACAGACCAAAATGGTCAGAAATCGTACGGAAAACAGCCTATGAAATCGTCGGTTTTGACATTTTCTAACACCCTGGCCGAAATAGAAGAAAATTGTCAAAATTCACGGATTACAGTTCATAAAATCGTCGGTATTGAATTTGGCAAAGATTTGTTGCGCTGAGTCAAAACGGTCCGAAACTGACGAAATGTGTCAGAAACCATGGGTTATAGCTCACGAAATCACGAAATATGTACCCCGCCTAATTGTTTGCACCAGTGCGAAAAGGGGTCTGTTTTGACATTTTTGACACCAGGCCGAAATAGAAGAAAATAGTCAAAAATTCATAGGTTACAGCTCATGAAATCATCGGTTTTAGATTCGACAAAGATTTCTGGCACCGGGTCTAAACAAACGGAAACTAACAAAATGTGTTAGAAACCATTGGTTATAGCTTAAAAATTGCGAAATATGCACTCCACCTAATTGTTTCCATCGGACCGAAAAGAGGTATAAATGGACAAATTTCGTACGTTATAGCTCACGAAATCGTGAAATTTTACTCCCCCTAATCATTTGCCGTCGAACGAAACCATCGAAGTTGGGGAAAATTCATTGCATATAGCTCAGGAACTCGTGAAATCACACCTGGGTTGAAACGTACGGACAACAGCTCATTAAATCGTCAGTTTTGACATTTCAGACACCCAAATAAAACATAAGAAAATGGTCAAAATTCATGAGTTACAGCTCATGAAATCGACGGTTTTGAATTCGACAAAGATTTCTGGCACCAGGTCAAAACAAACCAAAATGACAAAATGTGTCACAAACCATTGGTTATAGCTCCTAAAATTGCGAAATATGCACTCTGCCAAATTTTTTCCATCGGGTCGAAAAGGATTGTAAATGGACAAATTTCGTGGGTTATAGCTCACGAAATTGTGAAATTTTACTCCGTCGAGTCATTTGTCGTCGGATGAAACCGTCGAAGTTGGGGAAAAATCGTTGCCTATAGCTCATGAACTCATGAAATTTGAACAATGGGTTATAACCCACGAAAATGCTCCCTGATCGAAACGAACAGAAGTGATCAGAAAACCATGGGTTATAACCATTGAAATCACGATATTTGAACACTTCTTAATTATTTGCTGTTAGGACCAAATGCACGAGATGGGTCAATAATCACATGTTATAGCTCGTGAAATCATCGGTTTTGAATTCAGCAGAGATATTTTTACACGAGGCGTCGAACAAACCAAAATTGTCAGAAATCATATGGACAACAACTAATGGAATCGTCTGTTTTGACATTTCTGACACCAGGCCGAACAGAAGAAAATGGTCAAAATTCATGGGCTACAGCTCATGAAATCGTCGGTTTTGGATTCGACAAAGATTTCTTGCACCAGGTCAAAACAAACCGAAACTGACAAAATGTCTCAGAAACCATGGGTTAGCTCACAAAATTGTGAAATAAGCACTCCGCTTAATTGTTTTCGTCGAGCCGAAAAGGGAAGTAAATGGACAAAATTTGTTGGTTATAGCTCATGAAATCGTGAAATTTTACTCCGCCGAGTCATTTGACGTCGGACGAAAACCGTCGAAGTTAGGGAACAATCATTGCCTATATAGCTCACGAACTCCTGAAATTCGAACAATGGGTTATAACCTAGTAATTTGCTCCCTGGTTGAAACGAACAGACGCGATCAGAAAACCATGGGTTATAACCCATAAAATCGTGATATTTGAACTCCGCCTAATTATTTGCTGTCGGGACCAAATGCACGAGATGGGTCAATAATCATGTGTTTTAGCTAGTGAAATAATCAGTTTTGAATTCGGCAAAGATATTTTTTACACGGGTTTCAAACAGACCAAAATTGTCAGAAATCTTACGGACAATAGCTCATGAAATCGTCGGTTTCAACATTTTCGACACCCAACCAAAACAGAAGAAAATGGTCAAAATTAACGGGTTACAGCTCATGAAATCGTTGGTTTTGAATTCAGCAAAGATTTCTGGCGCCGGTTTGAAACAAATCAAAACTGACAAAATGTGTCAGAAACAATGGGCTATAGCTCGCGAAATCGCGAAATATGCACTCCGCCTAATTGATTGCATCAGGCCAAAAAGGGGTGTAAATGGACAAATTTCATGGGTTATAGCTCACAAAATTGTGAAATTTTACTCCGCCGAGTCATTTGCCGTCGGATGAAACCATCGAAGTTGGGGAAAAAATGTTACCTATAGCTCAAGAACTCATGAAATTTGAACAACGGGTTATAATCCACGAAATTGTTCCCTGGTCGTAAGAGACAGAAGCGATCAGAAAACCATAGGTTATAACCCATGAAAACGTGAAATTTGAACTCCGCCTAATTATTTGTGTTCGCGGGAAAAGTTAGATCTTTCTTCATTATCGATTCCATTGCACTCAGTTAACAACTTTATGCGTTACAAAGAGATCCGGTCTTTTTATAAGATCCGGCTTACAATGAAAATCAAAATAAAACAAAGAAATCAAAATTACAACTTCTCTCTTTTATCGAACAAATCACAAGATCCTGTTATCCGGTCTCTTGCTTTGTGGGTTGTTTGCCTGTGCCGGGGTTGATTACCGTGGAACACCGCGCAATCTCGATCCGAACAGATCTACGTGGTATGACGGGTATTATCCCACCAAGGAGATAATAGCCGTGAGGGATCGTTTCACCAAGGAAACGCTCGCTCGAATCTCGGGATCTAAGAACCAAGCTTAGATCCGGAGTAGAACAACGTAGATCTGAGGATTAGTCTCTTCGAACTCCTGCCTTGTTTGTTGCGGGTGTTCGCCAAGAACTGAATCCAAGGGTTTAAGTCTCCAAGCCTTCACAAATCCGAGTTGAGGTGACAATCCGGCAGAGTTTCGGCTCTTCAGAAGTTTCAGAAAAAGTCCTCTCAAATGAACGAACACATGGCCTATTTATAGGCACTCAGAACTGTGCCCGCGCACAGTTCAGAGCCTAGCCACCCCTGGGTGGCTCGGCCTTGGCCGAGCCACCCTGGGGTGGCTCGGCTTTGGCCGAGCCACCTCAGGGTGGCTCGGCCTTGGCCGAGCCACCCAGGGGTGGCTCGGCTTGGGCCGAGCCACCCCGGGTTGGCTCGGTTTCGGCCGAGTTCCCGGGTGTTGGTTCGTTTCGTCGTTTTTTCGGTGTTTCCGGTTCTCCGTCGTTCGGATTTGATTTGGTTTCTGGAATCGACTCATTGACTTGATTCCAAATATGGCAGTTAATCCGTTTCTGAGTTCGAGTCCGGGATCGATCTTGATTCGATCGTTATATCACCGAGTTCGATCTTGTTTAGATGACTCGGTGATTCCCCGAAACGTTGGTTTGGTCCCGCACGTGCGAACGTGTTCCGTTGCTTGTGTGCCTCGTCGCCTCGTCGCTCGAATGTCCGTTGATTTGTCGAATCATTTGTGCCGAGCTAAGCTAAGGGACCTATAGGCAATTTTATACGCCTACAGATACCCCCTCCAAAATGTTCCAGCCTCATTCTTTTATAGAGGAGTCTGGAATATTTTGGATATGATTGTCCCTACCCTTTGTCAGTGTAACGGGACCTGGAACGACTTTCGTTCTGTATTCCTTCGCTCCTTCAGGCTATTCGGTGCTTCGTCGAATGCTTGTAAGGATTCCGGTGCTGCATTTATTGTCTGACCGTCGTCGGAATTTGAACTTGAAGCCGATTCCTGATTTTCCAATCTTTAGCTCGTGTTCATTGGTTCGACGTACAACTAACCCTCGATCGTTGGCGTTGAGTCTTCATTTGCGACGCGTTGTCCGGCGTCGTGTTATTGAGTTATCCTTAAGAATATTTTTAGAAAAATATTCTCCAGGAACTTCTCAATAAAAATAGGGAATAGTTTATACTCGTATACCTTATTGGAGTATTTCCGTGCTCAAAATAAGATGAACCGGCTTGAAAATGAGCCAAAAAAGGCAGTAATTTGGCTCAAAAAAATTCTTCCGTTCCTTTCGAATGTGTGGAAGAGACAGGAATAAACTAAGGATGAGACCCTCAGTTGATTTGAGGTCGTTTCGATGCTTGATTCAACCCCATTTGGACTGATTTGGGCTGGTCCGGTTCGGTTCAACTTGGTCCGGTTCAATTGGGTTTGGTTCAACATTATAAAAAGGGGTCTTTTTCTTTTCTTTTCTTTTCCTTTCCCCTAGGGCCGGCCGAACCTCTCCCCTCCCCCTCTTGATTTTTTCTTCCGTCGAGCATCCGTTCTTCACCAAAATTTGATCTTTGTCTTAGATCTAATCTTCCTTTGGATCTTTGACTGAGAAACCTCTCCAAAAATTCCATCTTTAGAATTTCTTTCAGGCCCCTCGAGCGCGTGGTGAAAGTTTCCTAAAAGGTCTCATCTTTGTTGGATCTCGAGCCTTTCTTCAGGTAAATCCTCCACAATTTTGATCTTTTTCATGCTCAATTTAATTTATGCATTTGTGGGATCATATGTGAGGGTTGAGGGTGTGATTTGACGCCTCGAGTTAATCTTTCAGGGGTGTAGATCTGATAAAAAAGTGATCTTTTTTTCTAGATCTGATCCCTTAATTTGTTTTGCAGCTCATTATGTCGCGTGCTTCGAGAGGTCGCTCCCCTGCTATGTCGGCTGATGGCGTGCCTCCCTCCTATTCTGGTGAGCTATTTTTTGGCAGTATTTGAAATTTTGCAAATTAGCCCTTTTTCTCTTAAAATTTGTAAATTGATCTTTTTTACCCCACGTTGTTCTCCTTGGTGAGGCAATCGGGAAGAGCCTTGATTCTCCTTGGTGAGGATCGACGCT
>BQKN01059580.1:0-31587 GCA_022839385.1 Asparagus kiusianus
TGAGATCCGGTCCTCTCGAACACCTGCCTTATTTGGCATTGACGATCACCGAGCACCAGATCTGAATGAGGGAGTCCCCGAAGTCCTAAAGTTCGAATCTTTTTATGTTTTGAATCTCCAATCCAGCAGGGCTTCGCCTTCTCCAAAATCCAACCTCTCAAAATGAACAACCCCCTCTCCTATTTATAGCCTCTCTTCACTGTGCCCGTGTGCATACAAGAGAGGGGGGGGAAAGGAACCGGCCACCTCAGGGTGGCTCGGCTCATGCCGAGCCACCCTGAGGTGGCTCGGCCACCGAGCCACCTTAGGGTGGCTCGGTTTAGGCCGAGCCACCTTGAGGTGGCTCGGCCAAAGCCGGGCCCCCCCTCCGGGTGTTGGGTTGTTGTCCGTCGTTTCGTCGTTTTCCGTTGTTTCCTATTCTGGTTATGTCCGTGATTCGGTTATGTGGTTGATTGATCTGGAAACGACTCGTTGACTTGATTCCAGATTTGGCAGTAAGTCGGGTTCCTGATTTGGCAGTAAATCCGCCTTGGTGTTTGAGTTCGAATCCTCTCTTGATTGGATGACTCATTAACTCCCCGAACCGTTGACTTAATCTCGCATGCGAATGGATGTATTCCGTTGTTCACATGCGGTTCGTTAGCTTCGTAGCCTCGTTAGTTCGCTTCGTCGCGTATCGTTTGGCTTCGGTGTTTGCAAGCTAACGGTAGTGCCTGGATATGTCGCCCGATGGTCCATTTGTCGAATCGGCGTCGTCGAGCTGTGTGAAGGGACCTATAGGTAATTTTATACGCCTACAGATACCCCCTCCAAAGTATTTTAGTCTCGTTCTTTTATAGAAGAGTCTGGAATACTTTGGATGTGATTATCCCAACCTTCAGTCGGCGTAACGGGACATTGGAATGGCTTCTGTTCTGGATTCCTTCAATTCCTTCAGGCTATTCGGTGCTTTGTCGAACGTCTGTAAGGATTCCGGTGCTGCATTTATTATCTGACCATTATCGAAATTTTTAACTTGAAGTCAATTCTTGATTTCTTGACTTTTTATCTCGAGTTGGTTGCTTCAACATAGAACTGATTATCGATTGACTGCATTGAATCTTTATTTACAACGCGTTGTCCGGCGTTTGAGCTTCATTGCGACGCGTTGTCCGGCGTTTGAGCTTCATTACGACGCATTGTCCGGCGTCCAGGCTTCATTGCGACATATTGTTCGACGTCTGACACAGTTTATACTCGTACATCTTCTGGAGTATACACAGTTTAAGCTCTTAAGGAGTTGGAGCGTGGCGAATACTTGAGTCACGAGACCAATTCGTAAAATTGATGCGTCAATGACTCGTATTTATAGAATTTTTGGAAAATTCTCAGCCATCAACGGGTTTGATGTGCCTTTACCGACTACCGTTTGAGTCGGGCTAGCATGCGGATTGTTTAAGTCCGTTCCGCATGTGACGTTGAGCTAAAAGAGTTATCCCTTTTAGTGCTACGATATTGAATACGTAGACTTCATCTTTCTCCAGTGAAAAGACTAAACAGCAACGTGTATGAGACGTTGACTTAGGATTTTTGGCAAATCCTCAGCCTTCAACGGATTTGACATGCTCTTACCGATTACCGTTTGAATCGTGCTTACATGCGGATTGTTTTAATCCGCTCCGCATGTGACGTTGTGCTAAAGGAATGAACTCCCTTAGACTTTATGCTATGATGTTGAATACATAGACTTTACCATTTGTCACGGGAATAGGTTACCCGGCGACGCGTGTTAGGCGTTGACTTTAGGGTTTTTGGCTAACCCCCAGCCTTCAACGGATTTGATTAGCCTTTACCGACTACCGTTTGAGTCGGGCTAGCATGCAGATTGTTTTAGTCCGTTCCGCATGTGACGTTGTGCTAAAGGAATGAACTCCCTTAGACTTTGTGCTACAACTTCGAATATGTAGACTTCGCCATTATTGTGGGAATAGGCTACCCAGCAACGTGTATTAGACGTTGGCTTATCCCTACTTAGGCTTCGGGATAAAATTCCCCAGGTTTAGACCCTGGTGTCTTTTTCAATCGGCGAAAGACTAAACCGGCAACGCGTGTTAGGTGTCGGCATATCCTTTCTTAGGATTCAGGATGAAATTCCCCATGCGTGTAAGGCATGGATTTCGGTGTTATTAATAACAACCTGCCACAATGTTGAATATGTGGACGGGTGTTCTTTTTAACGGTTAAGAACTAACCGTCGGCGCGTGTTAGGCGCAGACTTATCCTTTCTTAGGTTTCAGGATAAAATACCCCAGAATCGAACTCTGGTGTCTTCTTCTGCGGAGAAAGACTAAACCGGCAGCGCGTGTTAGGCGCAGACTTATCCCTGCTTAGGATTCGGGATAAACTTCCTAGAATGAATCCGAAACTGATAAACTTTTGGAAAAGATTGGTGTGGGAAAGGAAGAATTTTATATTCTATTCCCAATTTGAAAAGGAGACTCGAGGTGGGATCTCCACCCCCCAGAATCCGGCAAGGTGAAACTAAGAGTGGGATCTCCACTCCGAGAATCGAAAAGAATCGGATAACCCTAACTGTCGGAAGGTTTGATTACCGAACTAAAGATGAATTTCTCGTTTATCGAGAATGAATTGTGATTTTGGTCCTAACTGTATGAAGGTTTGACCAAACTGGAGCTTGAGATGACCCTAACTGTAGGAAGGTTTGATCACTCGATTTGAAAGCGGACCTCTCGTTCATTGGAGGAATCGAGAGGGGATTTTGGTTGTGGTCCTAACTGTAGGAAGGTTTGACCAAGTGGGGGGTTTAAAACGATCCTAACTGTAAGAAGGTTTGATCGCTTGGTTTGAAAGTGGACCTCTCGTTCATTGGAGGAATCGAGAGGGGATTTTGGTTTTGGTCCTAACTGTAGGAAGGTTTGACCAAGTAAAAAGTGAGAGTGAGAGTACAAATCACAGTAGGAGTGTTGACATGTACAAATCACTCGGAAGGAATTCCTGGTGTTAAGTTATATAGACTTAACACGAAGGGGTTTGACAATTCGTCAATTATATTCGGACTCTAACAAATGAAAGTGTTGAGTGCACGAACATAGCAGAAGTTTGAAAAAATTTTGGTAAATTAGGAGTTTAGTGTTTATCACTTTATTCATCATGACCGGGTTATCCCTAAGAATATTACATTTAACATTCTTCCGGGAACTTCCCGTTACATGAATTATCCACCCCCAGCTTTCTTTGCAAAACTGGGTGTATCATTGTGTCAGCTGTATGATCGGGTTATCCTTAAGAATACCCCGCATGGTACTCTCCAGGAACTTCCCGTGGAAATAGTTTAGACTCATATACCTATTGGAGTATCAGGGAGTAGTTTAACCTCTTATACCGGTCGGAGGATTGAGAAGCAGTTTATACTCGTATACTCTTTAGAGTGTAGGAAGCAGTTTATACTCTTATACCGGTCGGAGTTTTGCCGTTTTCAACTGGCTCACTCTAGCGTTATGAAACCGGCTTCAACCAAGGTCTGGATGCTATTCTTGAGTGTAAAGCACGCCTTGGTTGGGTGAAGGATCCTCCTGTGGTATGTGCAGTACTTCGGATCCGCAATATCGTCAGCTTCCTCCTGATTCGTGATCGGTGGGAGCTTGATCTTGTTATTGTCAAGGAGAGATTTGAAGATGGCTGGGACATCTTCGTCCTTGAAGGAATACTCTTTTTGAGGCCTCTGATCCGAAGTCTTTTGCTGCCTCCGGGACTGCTGTTGCGATGTTTGATTAGCATCGACAGTCGTTGCGGGTGTCTTGCCCTTACCACGGGAGGCGAAGTTCGAGTTGGAGGATTAGTCGTCGATTGACTCCTCTCGGCCTTCTTCCTTCGGAGGAAGCATTCGGATTGTTCCCCTCGGACCTTCAAGTCTTTTCAAGTGTTAGACGGTGCTGTTCCCATTGCTTCCAACACGTCCAATGCGAGGTTGTTGTGGCAAGTCTGGAGAATGAACTCCTCAGTGATCGGGTCCCGACAGTTTATTGCTTTGTTCCGGAACCTCTTGACGAAGGTGTCCACTAATTCCCCGTCTTTCTGTTTCTCGTCGAGCAATGACCCGATGGATATCTCGGTGTCATCGTTGAAGAAATTAGTGAGGAACATGGTCTCCATATCATCCCAGCTGCTCACGCTACCTGGCTTGAGGCGGCGATACCAATCGAAGGCGGCTCCGCGAAGAGTGCCAACGAATGACCGCACCATCAGAGGCTCATTACCAGAGATAACACCCAGGTGCGATTTGAAATAAATCAAATGCTGAGTGGGGGAACCCTTCCCATCGAACGGCGTGAAGTTGATTAGACTAAACTTCGCCGGATAGGGGATTGATTCCCACTCTCTTGGGTATGGACAAGGAATGCCCGTTTTCTTCACCTCTTGAGAATAAATCAACGTATTGATCTTACTCTCAAGGTTTTTGATCTTCAGGTTTTCACCTGTACCTTCGTTGGCATCCTCGTTACCACCCCCTGCATTGACGAGAGGGTTATTGGCGTCACGAGTTTCATTTGCACCTGTGTCCTCATTTTCCAAATTGTTCTGGTTATGATGACTTGGTTCGCCTTGTTGGTTCCTCAATGCCTGGATTTGTTGCTCATGCATCTCTCTCATGGTCTGCATGGCCATTTACATCTCGAGTCTGAAGCTCTCTTGCTGCTTAGCCATGGCATCTTTGAGCATCTTGGCCACCTGTTCCGTACTTATCATGAATGACTCGCGGGGTTCTCCTTCGCTGGATACAGTGTTGTCAGACGCAACCGCAGAGCAAGCATCAGATACCTCATCTTCTGAAGGTGGTCTTATCCGAACCCTCCCATACGTTCTTCGTAAGATGGCTCCAGACTGCAAACGGGTTAGACGCCGGGATGCTCTCAGAATCGACTCGAGATCATCCCGTGCTAATGTCCCCTTGTTGGTCATGTTAGCGGTGACTCTTGGAAATTCTCCATCTTCAACCACCGCTCTCCTTCGTCGGAAACGCCTAGGCTTTGGCCTTGGCGTTTCAGTGCTGAGCCTTTCGAACACCGAGACTCTCTCAGGGACTGCCTTGACGCAGTTGCATTCAGACAGTACCGCCCGAATGAGCTTGGTACAGGGGCATTGAGTCTCGAGCCTATGAGGACTTCTCTTTCTGGCTCTGCTCGTACCCCCAGCACGATAGTACAGCTCATCCGTTTGAAAGTCGGAGCAACCTATCGTGTGTTGGTACGATCTCTCAGGTATAACGTCATCGTCATCGGATGATAACGCTTCCTTCTGAGAATGAATCGCCTTCTTCAGGCTTTCGAGAGTCACGCGCCTTGAAACACGCCTTTGCGAGTGCGAGTTCTCAGCGGGCTCCTGAACTTTAATGTGCAAATTGGCATGTGCAGCTGCTCTGAACTCCTTGTCATGCTGAGAATGACGGCGACCCCTAGCATGTTGAGCCGTTCGGGGCTTCTTCATCGGGCCCAAACGTTCTTGAACTGGAGCTTTGCGTCGTCCATCGGGAAGTGGGGCGAGGCGCTCCAAGATTAACCTCTTTCTCCGGGATGGTTCGGGAGGTTGAACTCGTTTTGAAGGCTGTATTGATTGTTCCTTAGCCTGAATTGCGGTTTCAGACTTCGGCTTCCATATTTGGCGGGTTGGTGGCGGCTTCTTGGCCATCTCCTTCTGCAACCTTCTACGGGCTTCTTGGACTTGAGCTCGTGCTTGCGCTGAGAGTGCGCGGCGCTTGTGAATGCGCTCCTCAAGTGTTGAACGATTCCGTTTGACACAGATCCATTCGTTGGTTGGCGGCTTGGAGGAGTTGCCACTCATCTGTTGTTGAGGCTGCTTGCCTTTTCTGTTCTTCAGATCCGTGTTGTAGCGGATCCCGTCCACAGATTCCATTGCCTTTGCGAATTGTTTCGCAAGGCGTTGACCTTGCCTTTGGCGGGCTCTCTTTGAGAGAGTCACCACGCCCTCGGCAACGGAGGATTTGGCCAGAGCGGATCTGACCTGGTTGGAAGTTGGAGAGACCTCACTCAATGCAGCTTCGGCATCCAGCGGGGCGAGATCTTCGTTGGTAGCTTCAACTTCTTCGTACCAACGAACTTTTCTCCTGGAGGAGAACTTCATGGACTTGCGGGGGGAGGTTGATCCGGACGAGGACGACAAGTATGCCTCGAACTTTTGTTGATCGAACTCGTATTCGACCTCCTCCATGACCGGGATTGAGATCCGCGGCTGCGACGCAACGATCTCGTCAGCGAGATCAGTGGCTTCCACTGTGGTCGCCAGATTGTTCACGGGAAAAATTGTGTCTTTCTTCATTGATATCATTGCCATCTCAATAACTGTTTATCGGTTACAAAGATCCGGTCTTTTTATAAGATCCGGTTACAATGAAAATCAAAATAAAAGAAAAGAAAGATTACAACTTTGTTTCCTTGTTTGTCGAACAAATCGCGAGCTCCTGTTTTGCGATCACTCACTTGCGTGGGTTGTTTGCCTGCGCCGGGGTTTATCTGTGGACCACCGCGAGATCTAGATCCGGTCGGATCTACGCAGTATAACGGGTATTATTCCACCAAGGGAGATAATAGCCGTAGGGATTGTTTCACCAAGGAAACAATCACTCGAATCTCGGGATCAAAGAACCAAGATTTGATCCGGAGTATGTACGCGTAGATCTGAGATCCGGTCCTCTCGAACACCTGCCTTATTTGGCATTGACGATCACCGAGCACCAGATCTGAATGAGGGAGTCCCCGAAGTCCTAAAGTTCGAATCTTTTTATGTTTTGAATCTCCAATCCAGCAGGGCTTCGCCTTCTCCAAAATCCAACCTCTCAAAATGAACAACCCCTTCTCCTATTTATAGCCTCTCTTCACTGTGCCCGTGTGCACACAAGAGAGGGGGGGGGAAAGGAACCGGCCACCTCAGGGTGGCTCGGCTCATGCCGAGCCACCCTGAGGTGGCTCGGCTGCCGAGCCACCCTAGGGTGGCTCGGCCAAAGCCGAGCCCCCCCTCCGGGTGTTGGGTTGTTGTCCGTCGTTTCGTCGTTTTCTGTTGTTTTCGGTTCCGGTTATGTCCGTGATTCGGTTATGTGGTTGATTGATCTGGAAGCGACTCGTTGACTTGATTCCAGATTTGGCAGTAAGTCGGGTTCCTGATTTGGTAGTAAATCCGCCTTGGTGTTTGAGTTCGAATCCTCTCTTGATTGGATGACTCATTGACTCCCCGAACCGTTGACTTAATCTCGCATGCGAATGGATGTATTCCGTTGTTCACATGCGGTTCGTTAGCTTCGTAGCCTCGTTAGTTCGCTTCGTCGCGTATCGTTTGGCTTCGGTGTTTGCAAGCTAACGGTAGTGCCTAGATATGTCGCCCGATGGTCCATTTGTCGAATCGGCGTCGTCGAGCTGTGTGAAGGGACCTATAGGCAATTTTATACGCCTACAGGCCCATCACACGATGATCGAGGCCAAGCTCTAGTTAAAGAGCGCTCAAGCCAGTTGAACGGAGCCCGAGTAGTTTTTCAGGCTGGAGGTCGTGGTCCTCCTCCTAAGCAGTGGTGGAGAACGCATAGCGGGAAAAGTCCTATAACTGACCGCATTGGACTACGTGTCGAAGTCCAGAAGCCTGTTGAAGGCCTACGTTCACGAAAACGTAGCCTCAGACACGCGACTCCTGAGGAAGCTAACAAAACATTGAATTCCCAGAAGAAATTGTGCTCGTCAGACGAAGACGTTACACCTAGGGACTCGTGCCAACACACGATGGCTTGCTCCGGTCATTCGACCGATGAGTTGTACTATCGGGTCCGAAGTACGAACAGGTCTCAGAGAAGGAATAATCAAGAACCGGACTTTTATTGTCCATGTTCCAAAATTATTAAGGCGGTGTTGTCAGAATGTTGCTGTTCCAAGACCGCCCCGGAGAGAGTTTTAGTGTTTGAAAGAATCTCCACCAGGACGTCTGAATCCAGACCAAGGCGTTTCCGCAAGAAGAGAGCTGCCCTTCAGGATGATGAGTTTCCAGAATTATCTATCAACATGACGGGTAGAGGGAAGTCAACACGACTTTTTAGACCTAACCAGTTTTTAGGAGTATCCCAACGGATAACTCGATTATAATCGGGAACCAGTAGATGAAAGAATTATCAAAGGATACAAAGGGGACTACCCTCAGATGATGAAACGTCAGATGCTTGCTCTGATGCTTGCTCAGCAATGACTTCTGATGATACGGCATCAAGCACAGGACAATCCTATGAGTCGTTCATGATCAACGCATAGCAGATGAATAAAATTCTTGAGGAAGCTTTAACTAAGTAGAGGGAGAATTTCAAATTTGAAATGGAAATGGCTATGCAGCAAATGAGGGAAATGCATGACCAACAAATCGCGGTATTGACAAATCAGCAAGGAGAGTCTAGCCAGCGAAATAATCCCAACCAAGCTGATAATGATCGGGAAGTGGAAGAGAATGCTAACATGAACACCCCTCCCGTCGACAACAATACTGGGGGTGGTCCCTCGGATAATAACAATATGAAGGAGGACCACGTTTCCTCTCCCCGAAATCGCCTGAAGAAAGATACGAGCGAGGATAAGAAGATGAAGGATTTGGAGAGCAAAATTAATGCATTGATGAGTGCTCAGGAAGTAAAAAGGTCCGGAATACCGTGCCCATACCCAAGAGAGTGGGAATCAATCCCGTATCCGGCGAAGTTCAATTTAATCAACTTCACACCATTTGATGGAAAAGGTTTCCCCACTCAGCATTTAATATACTTCAAGTCTCACTTGGGGATAATCTATGGGAATGAACCTCTGATGGTATGATCATTCGTTGGCACTCTTCGTGGAGCAGCCTTCGATTGGTATCCCACCTCAAGCCGGGGAGTATTAGTAGTTGGGATGACATGGAGGACATGTTTCTCACGAATTTCTTCAATGATGATACTGAGGTCTTAATCGAAACATTATTTGACGAGAAGCAAAAGGACGGAGAGTTGGTTGAAAATCTTATCAAACAATTCCGGAACAAAGCTATGAATTGTAGGGATCCGATTAGTAAAGACTACATCTTGAAAACTTGCCACAACAATCTCTCGTTGGATATCCTCGAAGCCATGGGGATGGCACCGTCCAAGACCTAGAAGGATTTGAAGGTCCGAGGAGAGCGAGCCGAGAGTTTCCTCAAGAGAAAAAAAGCCGAAAGAGGTCAAACGACGACAAATGCTTCACAGCAGAATTTTGTCCCTAAGGGTAAAGTAAAAGCGCAAGCAAATGCAGTGGCTACGAACCAAATGTTCGAAGTGCAATCGCAACCGCAACAGCAGCAGCAGAAGGCACCTCAGCAGTCACGGTGGCAACAACAGCCTCAGAAATAGAAGGCTTCGGAACCAAAATTCCCGAAGGTCTACTCATTCAAAGAAGATAAAGTCCCCGGTACTTTCAAATACCTCATAGAGAATAAAAAGATTAAGTTGCCTCCGATCCAAGATCAGGAAGACGCTAAGAGGGTTAATGACCCAAAGTATTGCGCTTTTCATAGAGCCGTTCACCACCCTACCAAGTCATGCTACGCCCTTAAAGACAAAATCCAAGCTTTGATCGATGTGGGGGTGATTACCATGAAACAACCTAAGGAGAAGAAGGTGGGTGCGAATGCAGAATCAATCAGCTTCGGATCTGTCCCTTTGAATTGGTTTTAGCCCGAGCCCGTGACGAAAGTTGCGATGAACACCGTGATTAATGATCCTTACAAACAACGTCAGAAAGGACTTGTGCCGCACACAGCCCCAAATGGCGAAATTCTTTGGGTTCATCCCGATCTGGTCAAAGATGAACAATGGGTCGGATCGTCATCC
Organism: Asparagus kiusianus; assembly: GCA_022839385.1. Classification (NCBI taxonomy): domain Eukaryota; kingdom Viridiplantae; phylum Streptophyta; class Magnoliopsida; order Asparagales; family Asparagaceae; genus Asparagus; species Asparagus kiusianus. The sequence goes on from BQKN01059580.1 coordinate 9,881, forward strand.
AAAAAGAAATCAAAAGGGAAGGGAAAATCCTGTTACGGAGTCTCTGCTTTTACAGGAGAAGATGATGAAAGAATTCCTGCTTTTCTGCTTTCTAATGATGAATAAGAAACCTTTACAACCCGGACTGGAAATGAATATCACTTCAAATATCCAGATGCTTCCGAGCAATTAGCTAAACAGGGGGTAACCAAGATCGTTCCCTCCAAGACGTTGGCAGAAATGGGAGTTGTCACAACTCCCCCAGTACCCGTGGTTGCGGAGAAGACCCAACAAAAGAAAAAAGGAAAAGAACCCTTATACCAAGAGGGTCAGAACCCGAAGCAGTCTCGATTCAATCTACCGATTGTGAGAGATAAACCGGGAAGTTCGAGCGCTCCACCCCATTTTGATATTATGATGCAATTAGCCAATATACCGGCTAGAATAACTCTATATGAGCTATTACGTCTATCGAAAGATACGAGGGAAGCTTTACAAGAAGCCTTGGCCAATTCTAAAGTTTTTCTGACTCAGATCAAGCCATCTATTGAAGAACCAGAGCCGCCGGTCCAACATTGTAACCTCGCGGTGCACCGTTTTCCCTACATTTCTTTCACCAAAGAAGATATGCAGACGAAGAATTCGAAGCATGATCGACCCTTGTATTTTACCAGGCACATTGGCTCCAGTGTTGTCAACCGGATCCAAGTTGATCCGGGTTCCGTTGTCAGCATCATGTCGCTCCGATTGATGTATAGTCTCGGAATACCAGCTAGTAAGCTAGCCTCTACGGGTACTACGATCTACGGATTCAACACCATTGGGTCCATACCATTGGGTAAAATCCGAGTAAAGTGCCAGATCAGAGATTTCAGTCAGAAGTCACATTTTATGTGATCGACGCAGAGACCTCTTATAACTTATTGTTGGATCGACCATGGATCCACGGTAATATTATAGTCCCATCAACTCTTCATTAGTGTCTCAAATATGTGGACACTAATAACGAAGTAAAGACGGTGGTCGCGGATAAGCAACCATTTAAGGGGTTGGAAAACTATTTTACCGACTCCCTTCTCTACGGTGTCGAATCCGATACTTAACCATTGGCCCAAGGTACGGACAGCGGGGAAGAAGCTGATACCGAAGCTGGGTTTGATTATGATGGTGGTTTTGTACTTAATGACATTGTACCCATTGTAATCAATCTTGATGATGAGGAATCATCAGAAAGTAGTTATAACTGGCAACTTGCCGAAGAGATATCAATAAATGATGATTTAGAGTACTCGTTGTGTCTTGATAATGTTATGCAAGAGTTATATAATGACCCTAATTTGCATTTACCATTTCAATCGTCCTATATGACGAAGAAGCATGTTCAGGATTCATTCGGAACGACACTTGTCATTCCTACAAAGGCAAGGGGTGAAAAGGAAGTTATCTATTGTAAAGGAAGAGAATCTTCGATACCAGACCACTTTTTGGAAGAAGATAACGATGATGGTAAACTTGCCCCTCATCTATCAGGTATGACACAAAAGTGCGTAATGAGATACGGATATGACTTTGTACTTGGGGAAGGTCTTTGTTTTGGTCGAGGTCCGCGAGTTCCACCTCGTATGGCCTACGTACCAAAAGGAAAGCCCGATGACTATTATAGCCACCGAAGAGGTTTGGGCTATGTTTCTTCGTTCGACGACGAATGTTGCTGGCAAGTCATTGATCAGATTGCTAATAAGGGCAAAGACGGATATTCTTCTGACTCTTCAGCCTGGGATTTCAACTCCAGTCCCGGAGAAATGTTCAAAAAGCTAATATCGAACATGGCTACGGTTGATCCTGCTACAATAGAGGAAGACGATCAAATGCCAACTTGGGAAGACCCTTGCGTTCATCACTTGAATATGTAGTACGGTGATAGGTTTGAAGAAAGAGAACCTCCTACCGAAGATCAAGTAGTCCAGGTGAATATGGGTAATGAGGATAATCCGAATCCAATATTCATTAGCGATAGCCTCCCGCCGGATAAGAAAGAAGAGTTGATCTCTCTCATTAGGGAATACATCGATGTTTTCGCTTGGAATTATGAAGATATGCCAGGGCTCGATCCAAATGTAGCAATACATCGTCTCAATATTAAGCTGGATGTCAAACTTGTCAAACAACAACAAAGACGGTTTTGTCCGTAAATTATGGAGGCAATTGAGTCCGAAGTTAAAAAGCTTATTGACTCGGGTTTTGTCAGGGAGGAGCAACATCCCGAATGGTTAGCCAATATTGTCCTGGTACTTAAGAAGAACGAGAAAATTAGGATTTGTATTGTTTTCAGAGATCTTAATACTGCTTGCCCAAAAGATGATTTCCCTCTTCCCATCACAGATGTTATTATCGACAATACGTGTGGGTTCGAGAGAATGTCTTTTATGGACGGATTCTCTGGTTATAATCAGATAAAAATGCACCCAGATGATAAAAAGCATACCGTGTTTAGAACATCCCTCGGCATTTTCTGTTACACGGTTATGCCCTTCGGCTTGAAGAACGCAGGTGCCACCTATCAGAGAGCCATGTTAAAGAGTTTTCAAGAGCATCTCCGGAAGACCGTCGAATGTAACGTGGACGATCTAGTCGTGAAAAATCATGACAAAAATGATCACATCAAGGATTAGAAGACAATGTTCGATCTGATGCGGACTCATCAATTGAAGATAAATCCTACCAAATCATTCCTCGGAATCTCCAGCGGTAATTTCCTTGGATTCGTCGTCACCACTAAGGGTATTCACATTGACCCTGATAAAGTGAAGGCGATTAACGAGCTACAACCGCCGAGAAACCTTAAGGAACTCAGAGGATTACAAGGACGGTTGGCTTATATCCGTCGCTTCATTTCAAATCTTTCGGGAAAATATCAACCATTCTCTAGGCATACAAAGAAAGGCGTATCATTTATATGGGATGACGCTAGCCAAAAAGCGTTTGAAGATATTAAAGAATATCTCTCAAAACCTCCAGTGCTCGTTGCACTGAAGTCGGTCAGACCGTTCTTGATTTATATCAAGACGACGAGCCATTCGTTAAGTGCATTACTTGCACAAGACGACGATAAAGGTCACGAACAGACATTATATTACTTGAGTTGGACCCTTATGGGTGCCGAATCTTGATATCCAATGATTGAAAGAGAGTGTCTCGCCTTAGTATTTGCTATCCAAAAGATGCGACATTACTTGGTTGGACAGACTATCTACGTCATCTCCAATGTTAACCCAGTCAGAATATTCATGACACAGCCTGCTTTCATGAATTGTCGGTTAGCAAAATAGGCTTTACTCCTATTCCAATACGACCTACATTTTAAACAACAAAAGTCGGTAAAGGGTCAAGCTATTTGTGATCTCCTGGCAGCTAACCTAACTACGGATACCGTCGAGGTATACGACGATCTGTCAGATGAAACCCACGAAGTCAACATAACCAGGTGTGGCGCTTGTACTTCGATGGTGCTTCTCGAGCAACTAATGTAGCAAGTACCCCTAGATGTTCTAAGATTTCTTCCGGAGTTAGAGTTGTCTTAGTTTTCCCGGGAAAACATGTGATGCCTTGAGCTTACTCGCTGATCGAGCCGTGCTCGAATAACGTAGCCGAGTATAATGCGCTACTTATCGGACTCAGCTTTGCTAAAGAGCTGGGGGTCGAATACCTCGAAGCTTTCGGTGACTCTTAACTGATAGTTAAACAAGTTCAGGGAGAATATGAGGTCAGAAATCAAGATTTGATACCGTACCATAAGGTGGCCGTTGAGATAGCAGAATCGTTTGAAGGATTCTTCATCGAATACATTCCACGCATACAAAATGCGTATGCAGATGCGCTGGCAGCATTAGCCGTGTTCCAGGCGTAGCCTCCAGAAACGGAACAGTTCGTTACGGTGAGAACTCACCAACTCTTCGTGCCAATCTATGATGAAGATGACAAGGAAGAGGATATTAAAGAAGTACATTCAACTCAAGTTGAGTTCGAACCCCGAGATTGGCGTTTTCCTATCATAGACTACGTCCTGCACGGGATTTTACCAGAAGATGCGAAGAAAAGAGATTCGATCCGACGGAGAGCATTGAGATTCTACTACAACATAGAGAGTCGAACACTATATCGTAGGGGGTACGATGGGTTATTACTACGCTGTTTATCGACTAAAGAAGCGGAAGAAGTCCTTAAAGAGACGCACGAAGGAGTTTGTGGCGCACACCAACCGGGTCCCAAACTTTATGACCGCATCAGAAGAATAGGATATTTCTGGCCCATCATGATCAAAGATGCAGTCGCTATGCCCGAAAGTGTCATGCATGTCAAGTGCACGCAAATTATATGCACCAACCCTGGAGCATCTGCATCCTTCGGCTACATCATGGCCTTTTGAGACTTAGGGAGTGGATATTGTTGGTCCTATAAATCCCCCATTAGTCAAAAGTGATCGATTCATTCTTGCAATTACTGATTACTTCTCCAAATGGGCTGAAGCGATTCCGCTCAGAGAAATTAAGACAAGCAACGTTATCACATTTATCAAGCACCACATTATCTACCGGTATGGTTCCCCAAGGCGAATCATATATGACAACGGTCCTCAGTTTGTCAGTAATGCATTCATCAGATTTTGTGAGAAGTTTAAAATTCAAGACGTCTCGTCAACAGCTTATAATCCAACAACAAACGGATTAGCTGAAGCCTTTAACAAAACTATCATCAAGCTTCTATCAAAACTCGTGAAGACTAACAAACGAGATTAGGATGATAAACTCGGCAAAGCCCTGTGGGCTTACCGCACCACAGTTCGCACGCCTACTGGCGTAACCCTATATTCTTTGGTGTACGGGTGTGAAGCTGTCCTTCCGTTGGAAATACAAATTCCATCTCTTCGAATCGCTCTCACAACCCAGGTGACGACCGAAGAACAACATCAGAAACGTCTCGAAGAACTTGAAATGATCGATGAGAAACACTTGGAAGCTCAACAGCACATTGAATTCTACGAAGCCAAAATTTCTCGAGCTTTCGATAAGATGGTTCGACAACGGAGTTTTAAGGAGGGAGATTTAGTCTTAACTAAACATCGGCCCATGATTCTTAATTCTAAAAAGAAAGGCAAATTTTAACCCTAAATAGGAAGGACTGTTCGTAGTAGAGACAGTCTACTCGAGTGGCGCATATCGCCTTATTACCAAGGAAGGCGACCAGCTTATGATGCCGATAAATGGTAAGTTTCTAAAAAAATACTATCCTTAGTATATTCAGGATAACCAATGTATCGGGAAGTTCCCAGAAGAATATTGCATATGGTATTCTTAGGGATAACCCAGTTGCTATGAAAGTAATGAATAAGAAATACACACTTGAACTCCGAATGTATTCAAAGTTGAAGCGTATTTTATTGTTGATATCGAATTCACCAATTCTCATGAATTCTTTTGCTAAAGTGAGATTTGACCTTTTTGACAGATCAATCATTCCTCACAAAATCCCCCACCGATCAAGTCAATTGACGGTGGGCCCACCAAAATTTCTATCCGCCAATTCATGGTAATTTTCAAAGCTTGACGTGTTAAGTCCTGTTCACTTGACATCAAAATCCTCCATCGAGTGGCTAGTACAAGGCGGTATTTCTACTGTTATCTGTATTCTACTCTCTTTGCTTTCATGTCAAACCTATAAAAGTTAGGGCCAAAGCCAAATTCTCCTCTCGATTCCTTCTATGAACAAGAGATCCTCTTTCAATTTGAGCAATCAAACCTATAAAAGTTAGGATTGTCTCTAACCTCACTTAGTCAAACCTGCAGATAGTTAGGACTAAGATCGAGTCACCCCTTTCGATAAACGAAAGACTTCCATCTTTTCCTTTTTTGCCAAACCTATAAAAGTTAGGGTTGAAATCGGAATTTCCCCTCAATAAATGAAGAACTCTTTTCTTGGATCAAGCAACCAATCCTATAAAAGTTAGGGTTGATTGAATCTTTCCGATTCTCGGAGTGGAGATCCCACTCCCAGTTTCACCTTTCCGGATTCTGAGGGTGGAGATCCCACCTCGAGTTTCCTTTCCAACTAGAGATAGAATATAAAATTCTTCCTTTTCAGTGTTGGGAGATAGAATATAAAATTCTTCCTCTTTCATTTCTTTTTTGGGTTCGTCTTTACCCTAAACAAGACCTGGGGACAGAATATAAAATTATTCCTCTCCAGTATTGGGTTTGTCTTTACCCTGAGAAAAGACATAATTCTCAACTTCCAATCCGCGCACTTCATGCAAGGAGAATTTTATCTCGACTCCTAAATAGAGATAAGTCTACGCCTAACACGCGTTGCCGATTTAATCTTTCACCGAGTGGAAAAGACACCAGAATACGAGTCTGAGAACTTTTATCCCGAATCCTAAGTAGAGATAAGTCAGCGCCTAACACGCACTGTGGGGTGTCATATTCCCGTAAAAATTGGTGAAGTCTATATATTCAAAATCATAGCATTAAGTCTAAGAAGAATTAACTCTCTTAGCACAATGTTACATGTGAAATGGGTTCTAATAATTTACATGCTAGCTCGATTCAAACGGTAATCGGTAAAGGCATATTAAATCCGCTGAAGGCTGGGGGTTTGCCAAAAATCCTAAGTCTGCGCCTAACACGCATTGCCGGATGTTATATTTTCGTAAGAAATGATGAAGTCTATGTATTCAAAGTCATAGCATTAAGTCTAAGTGAATTAATTCTCTTAGCACAACGTTACAAGCGTAACGGACCAAAATAATCCGCATGCTAGCCCGACTCAAACGGTAGTCGGTAAAGGCTCATCAAATCCGTTGAAGGCTAAGGGTTTGCCAAAAATCCTATAAATATTATGGTTGATTATTCCAAACAGAATAGAACACCATAATAAAATAGGTATAATGAACGAAAAAGAAATAACTTATGTTAATGAAAATTGAGTTTGCAGGTACAAAAGTCACAATTAATCTACATGAAGCTTATGGCAAAGAATTTGCTGCTCTAACTTAGATAATTCCACAGTATAAGCTTGCTCAAGCTCACTCCGTATCGTGGTCTTCGTAGAGTCTTCATCAGCAGCCAATACCTTCGCGGCTTCCGCTTTCATCGTAGCCAACTTCTCTTTAGTGAGTGTGCCAGTTGCCCGGACATGTCCTCTCGAGCGCGCTCCACATGTACCCTCGTCATCTTCAAAGCAGCTTGAGCATCCTTCACTGCTTTTAACTCTAGCTCGAGTCGCGCTATAGTGGCATCACCTGACGTAAGAGAGGAATCAATATTGCAAAGAGTTGCTGACATGCCAGCACATGCCGCTTCCATTTGGTGAACAAGACCCTCCGCTTGCAACTTGGCTTCCATCTGATCGGCCACATACGAATAAACTCTGGCTGCCTAAAATTCCTTTAGTTTTTCAAGTTCGCACTCAAGGCGAACCAAGTCTGCAATAATAACGTCTGCCAGGTCTAAATACCCTTGACTCCTTAGAAAGGTCACTTGGTTGTCGAGATATGACTTGAAGAGACCAATAGAAAGCCCGTTGCGAAGAAGATTGTCAACCATCTTGTTCACAAACGAGAAGAAAGAACGAATTTCCATGCGAAGGAGAATTTTATCTGGGTCGTTATTAGATAGTAACACCGTGACGAGATCATAAAGCTGAGTTGAGAGCCCTAAAAAGAAGAGTAACTATTTAGGAATCTTAGTCCGAATAGTTTCAAGAAAAATGTCAAAACAGGGCTCACCAATAACTATGGAAGGCTCTTCAGTTTGACGCTCTGCGTTCGACACCCCTTGCATGCTTGCATGAGTCGTTGGAGTTATTGCAGATGTAATAGTCGTAGATGTGCCGACTTCTTCAGTTGGTCTTGTGATTTGTTCAACCAGACTAATCCCCACAGCTACAGTAGTCATCTCGGTTGCCAGGATCGTGTGCTAAGTTAGGGCCACTGACGACTGAGTTTCTATGATAGTTCCTGCCAACAGCAAGAAATCAAGACCCTCAGGATCGTCAGATATCCTAACAATAGTAGTTGCATCAGTCTTAACGACTGTCCTACAAGTATGACTCCCTTAAGGCTAAGTAAGACTGATAATGGAATAACTTTCACAGAAGGACAAAATCCATAACTGCAGAGGAACCAGGCTCGATGAGTGGTTCAACAGTCTCGAGGACTGGTTCAACAGTTTCAATGACTGGTTCAACCGTCTTGATGACCTGTTCAACGGTTTCGTTGACCGGTTCAGCATCGTTGATGACCGGTTCGATAACATCTCGGCATGTTTGTTCTGACAACATCTCGTCAAGTAGCCTGTCACCAGAGCCCGAAGGGTCCTGTATGGGATCAGACGGAAGTGCACCGGCTGCATGATGAAAGGTTTCTTTATTATTTGGGCTTTCCATTGAAACATCTGAAAAAATTCTAAGTGTTGCCACATGGAAAGAGAAGCTAAAAATCAGCAATGAAAGAGAATTAAATTCACCTCCGATGGTGACGGCTGTAGGCGTATAAAACTACTTATAGGTCCTTTAACACAGCTCGGCACGGTGATTCGACAAACCAACGAACCATCGGACGATATATCCAAGCATGATCGTTAGACCACAACACCGAAGCCAAGTGAGACGCGACGAAGCGGATTGACGAGGCGACGAGGTTAACGAACCACATGCAAACAACGTAATACATCCAATCGCGTGCCTAATCAAGCTAACGGGTCGATGAATCAACGAGTCATCCAACCGTAGAGTCCACCACATCAAACAAGATCGGGAGCGGACTCGAACTCGAACACCAAAGCGGATTTACTACCAAATCAGGATCCGGACTACCAAATCAGAGTCCAGACCAACAATGAAGTTCGGATAAACCGTGAAACCGGAAAACGGGCGAAGAAGCAAAAACCTGGAGGGCTCGGCCAAAACCGAGCCACTCCTAGGTGGCTCGGCCAAAGCCGAGCCACCTAGGTGGCTCGGTGGCCGAGCCACCTAAGTGGTTCCTCGGTGGCCGAGCCACCTAGGTGGCCGAGCCCAGATCTGGTTTGAAGTGCCTATAAATAGACTTGAAGGCTCATTGTTTAAGGGTGGGATTTTTGTTGAACTTTTGAGGTGAAACTCTGCTAGATTAAGAGCTAAACTTCGGAGTTTTGGAGCTTTAAAGACTCAGACTTTTCAGATCTAGTTCTTGGCGATCATCCACACCAAATAAGGTAGGAGTTCGAGAGAGATCAGATCTGAGATCCACACGGTCATCCTTTGGATCAAAACTTGGTTTTTGATCCCGAGAAGAGTATCGATTTCGCTTGGTCGATTTCGATTACTTAGGGCTATTATTTCCTTGGTGAAATAATCCCTCGGCTGTTATTTCCTTCATGAAATAACACCCGTCATACCGTGTAGATCCGACCGGATCAAGATCACGCGGTGGTCCACGGATTAACCCCGACGCAGGCAAAGAACCCACACAAGCAAGAGACCGCAAAACAGGATCTTGTGATTTGTTCCAGAAAAGGAAAGTTGTAATCTTTTAAGATTTTTTTTTGATTTTGTTATAACCGGATCTTATAAATAGACCGGATCTTTTGTAACCGATAAACTGTTGCTCAAGAAAACAATGACATCAATGAAAGTAATTTTTCCCGCGAACAATCTGGCGACCACAGTGGGAGCCACTGATCTCGCTGCCGAGATCGTTGCGTCGCAGCCGCGGATCTTGATCCCGTTCGAGGAGGAGGTTGAGTATGAATTCGACCAATAAAAGTTTGAGGAGTATGTTTCCGTCAAAAGTTGCTGTTTTCATTGCTTTTGAATCTGTTACAACTTCAAGCGTTACAACAAAAATCGAATGAGATAAAAAGTCGATCTTTTTATAAGATCTCCTTGTGCAATAAAACAAAGATTACAACTTTTATCGAAAATAAACACAAGATCCCGTTTTGGTGTGGTCTTGCTTGCGTGGGTCTTTAGACTGTGACGGGGACGTAGATATCCGTGGACCACCGGGCAATCAGATCTGATCCGATAAAATCGGGCAGAGTTTCGTCTATCCGCGGAGGGATATAGAAACAGAACTTCGTGGATCCGTGTGAGATCTAGAAGTTTGAAGCGTTTATCTCGGATAAAGCGAGATATTAGCTATTCTTAGTACTACCTGTGAAGGGGAACACTAAGGAACGGGTGATGAAGGCTGATGAAGACCGGTCACTCCTCACTCCGGCAGGGCTTCGCCGCTCCTCTCCCAAATTTCAGATCTCAAGGATAAAGCTCAAGATCTGAAATTTTCTCCAAGCTTCAAAGCTCTAGCCTTTTTCTCCTCTAAATTCCGCCCTTTGAATGAGGACCCAAGGGGTCTATTTATAGGCCAAGAGGAGGCCTAGGGGCTGCCTCTAACAAACCTTATCCGTAAAAAAGCCTTGAGACGCCTCCGTGTCCGTGTAACAAACTTGAGACGCCTACGTGTCCGTGTAACAAACTTGAGACGCCTCCGTGTCCGTGTAACAAACTTGAGATGCCTACGTGTCCGTGAAAAATGCTCAAGACATCTCTTGTCCGTGAAAAATGATCAAGACACCTCCGGGGCGTCTCGGCGTGGCCGAGACACCCCTGGAGTGTCTCGGCAAGGGTGTCTCGGCCTGGCCGAGACACCCTTGTGGTGTCTCGGCCATGCCAAGACACCCCTCGGGTGTTTCGACCTCACCGGGACACCGCGGGTGCCTCGGTTCAGTCCGAGACTGTCCGCCGTTGTTCCGTTGTTGGTTTGCCGTTGACTTTTCGTCCCAACTCGGATTTGAGTGATTTCAGATGTGTTGGAATTCTGACGAAGAGCTCTGTCGATCCCGATGGTTGGATTATCAGTGGGGCGAACGGGACACGACGGGCATTGCTCCTTTTGCGACGGGCGTTGCTCCTTTTGCAACGATCGCGGGGTTTTCGGTCAGTCCGTATCCCCGTTATTCTGACATTGTGTCGGCTCACGTACCTCGTCGATTCGCTTCAGGCGCACACCGACGTCGATTGAACTCTTGTGAACCGGGTAGTGACGTTCATCATCGTTCCCTAACACTGAGCTGTTCGTGGGGACCTATCGGCAATTTTTGATGCCTACAGATACCCCCTCCAAAGTGTTCCGGACTCGTTTCTTTTATAGAAGAGACCAGAATACTTTGGATATGATTGGTCCAGCCTTCAGTCGGCATAAAGGACCTATGGTTAGCTTCAACTCTAGGCTCCTTTGATTTTCGGTTTATCCGATGCTTTGACGAATAAACGAAGTTTTTCCGGCGCTGCGTTTATCGTCTGGCCGTCGTCGGAATCTCGAGTCTACAGCTGGTGAGTTGAGTTTGGCTCATGTCATTGAGTTGACTTTTGAACTTACTATCCCTATCACATCGTGTTGACTTGGGGTTTCAGATCACTGTGAGTTGACTTTTCGTCGCAACGCGTAAAATGGCGTTGACCTAGGGTTACGCGTTGACCGGCGTTGACCTTAGGGTTTTGAATTGTCGATAGTTGACTTTTTGTCGTGACGCGCTGAATGGCGTCGACCTGGGGTTACGCGTTGACCGGCGTCACCCTTAGGGTTTCGAATATTGATGGTTGACTTTTTGTCGCAACGCGTTGAATGGCGTTGACCTAGGGCTACGCGTTGACCAGCGACACCCTTAGGGTTTCGAATTGTCCATAGTTGACTTTTTGTCGCGACGCGCTGAATGGCGTCGACCTGGGGTTACGCGTTGACCGGCGTCACCCTTAGGGTTTCGAATATCGACGGTTGACTTTTTATCGCAATGCGTTGAATGGCGTTGACCTAGGGCTACGCGTGGACCAGCGCCACCCTTAGGGTTTCGAATATCGACGGTTGACTTTTTGTCGCAACGCGTTGGATGGCATTGACCTAGGGCTACGCGTTGACCGGCGCCACCCTTAGGGTTTCGAATATCGACGGTTGATTTTTTGTCGCAACGTGTTGAATGGCGTTGACCTAGGGTTACGCGTTGACCGGCGTTTACCCGAGGGTTTGGAATTGTCGAGAGTTGGCTTGTGTGGATTTCGTCGACATATCCAACGATTGGTGAAAATCGGCGAATCCGGGGTTCAGAAACACATCGGGGAGTCAAAACTGGGTCAAAACACCCCCGGGGTGTCTCGGCAAAGCCGAGACACCCTTAGGGGTGTCTTTGGTTTTGTGGTCCCCCCCCCCTCTTCATTTGTCCTCTTTTCTCTTTTGTTTTACTTGTTTTCCCCTTTAATTCAAAATTTCAAAGAGATTCTCCCTTCTTTTTGGTTCCCAAAACCGAATTCTCCCCCCCCCTTTTTCAGTTTTGGTGTTCTTCTTCTTCCAAGAACTCTCCCTCCATTGATTTCCCTTCAAGGATCCATCAACCCCTCAAGAGGAGCTCGGATTTTGGGCATCCTATTGGCCGAGATTTATCTCCTCTAATTAGGGTTTATTCCTCCATCTTCAAGCTCAAAGAAAACCCCATTTGATTTGGTAAGTCCCCTTCACAATCCTCTCATTTTTTTTGTAAAGATTGCATCTTTATGCTTGTAGTAGGCAAGGGGTTGTGTATGCACAACGTTTTGGGGTGTTTTGTGCAAAAGAAGTGACATGGCCGAATTTTGAGGGGCTTATTTGCAAAATAGGGCTGAAATTCGTGGGGGCTTTTATGCAATAATGGAACTGAAATTTTGGGGCTTGGATTCATGTCCATTTGATCAAGAAATGTGCGGGGTGCTTTATGCAAGAGGATCAAAGAATTGGTTGAGGGGTTTATTTGCAAAACAGCCCATAAATGTTTTAGAGGGGCTTATTTGCAAAAAGGCAGCGAATTTGAGGCTGAAATTCAAGGAGTTTAGACCCCAAGCTCATGATCAAATTTTTGATAATGGTATGTGGCAACCAAACGAAAAAATTGTAGAAGGGTTTTTATACAAAATTGACCAAATTCTGCAAAAGGGTTTATTTGCAAAATTTAACCAAAATTTTGGGGTACCGGGGTGCTATATGATTGATTATGATGACCATAACCCGGCTCACATGTGTCCTTGACCTGAATTTGGCCTTGAACACGGGGGGTATTTTGGGTATTTCACCAAAATTCACCGCGAAAACGACAATTATTGTCTCTCGCGCACGAAATTTGTAGGTTTAATTAGACTTCAACTATAAAATCCTATTTATTTATAGGATTTCAAGTTTAAGTGCATAATTTCCCTTTTTTAATATTTCGTGTCTGCATATTGTACCTGATATACTGCCTTTTATTGCAGGTTCGCGATGTCTCCCCGTCGATCCCGACCTTCCAGGAGTCGCTCCCGCTCACAGCATAGCGAGGAAGAGGCTCCTACGGCATCACCCCCAGCGGCCTCTTTCTTCGGGGGTGAGGATTTATATTTTCTGTATCCCGGATTGACCCTTTGCGGGTCATGAAGGAAGAACCAACACCCCTCACGCGGGGGTTAAGGTTACGGACTTGTTTTGCTTAGCCAATTCAAGTCTTCGGGTATATTTTGGCGATCTCGTGTCGTCTTACACCTTACAGGTCAGTGTACGTTATCACGCTATCCACGTGATGACATATACCGTTCTCCTGGTGTAGGGCACTCGAAATCGTCTCTCCAATTTTCCCGTGAGTAATCTCATCTCGTCTTTATGAGATAGATTTTCTGACCCTATGCTTTGTTGTAGTCGAGTTTCCCGGTGGTAGCCTTCCTTCTCATGTCAATACCGGTTGAAGCCGTGAGGTCTTCTCTTTGGCTTCTGTTAGGCAGGCCATTGATCCGCTCCCACAGTTTGACAGAGATCGTTCAGACGAATCCTGTCGCTTGATACGGGATGGAGGGCGTCACTGTTTACGCCAACTCATCACCGATGCTCCCCTTACCGCGGATTCTTCGTCTACCCAGGCTTTGAAGAAGTCGGATTTTCTGTTCGGAGATCATACCGAGGATCCCGCCACATTGGCTCTCACCGAGGAGCACTGGCTGACTCTTGATGAGGGAGCTCTTTTGTACATTCCCTCCGTTCCTCATCACTGTTCCTTCACTCATCTGGAAGGACAGGCCGTGGAGCGGCGGATGTCTTGGCACCTCACTGATGACGCTGAACGAGTTCAGTGTGGGTATGCTTCTCATGGCAAGACTCCTGGTTCTGGCGGATATCATCATGTTCGTGGCCTTCGACCCGGGATTATGGGTCTTGACACTGCACCCCCAGGCGAGGTGTCAGCAGCTGCTCCTACTGTGAGGAACCGTCTGGCTCAGCTCGGGAGAAGACTACCTCCACCAGACTATCGATGCTATGGTTGGGCTTCTTCATTAGCCAAGGGATGGTGGACCCGCATGACCGGTTACGTCTTGGGGCGCTGGGAGAAGGATCTGAAGAATAGTGGCTTGTATGCACCCATACGAGCTACCATGTATGGACTTCCAGTCAGCTGCCGCCATTTCTTGGCGTTGTTGGAGACGTACATGCCTGATAGCAACACATTCCTGACCAGCGACGGAGAGCTAGGGTTGGCTCTCCTTGAGATGCATCAGGTTTCCGGTCTTCCGATGGGAGATTGCCCATATCAGGAGTATTTTTCTTCGAACCAGCAGTTGGGGTGGTTGAAGAAAGATAATCCCGATATGTATGACACTCTCTGGGATCTCACCTGTCGTTATTACACCTCCTTGATCCAGAGTTCTCCTCCAGCCAAGACAAAGAAAAAGGTTAGCTTGAAGCAGTTTGCTTCATATTTGTTCCAGAATTTGGATGGTGATTCCAGCGGGCCCATCCGTGAGCTAGATGTCCTGACCTTCACGGCTATCAACGAGTTGATGGAGAAGAGCGAAGCTCGTTCCTATACCATCGCCAGTGCTGAGGGAGCCTTTCCTGCAGGGACCAAGTTTTGTTCGTTCCTCCGCCGTGCACAGAAGTCTATTGAGCCTCGGTCTCTGTTAGCAGGCTACCTCGCCCTCTGGTTGAAGAAGTGTGTTGTTCCGCAC
Organism: Asparagus kiusianus; assembly: GCA_022839385.1. Classification (NCBI taxonomy): domain Eukaryota; kingdom Viridiplantae; phylum Streptophyta; class Magnoliopsida; order Asparagales; family Asparagaceae; genus Asparagus; species Asparagus kiusianus. The sequence continues at coordinate 24,887 of BQKN01059580.1, forward strand.
CAGTCTTCAGACGCCCTATCTCTCGAGGTGCTCTTCCCCGCGGTTCAACTGGCTTATGGGAGGGAACTTTCCCTACTCCCAGCGATGGTTGCCAGCATCCATTGCGGGCTTAGGAGCGTGGTTAGTAGTTTTACTCAGGTGGGCCCTGAGCCATCTACCGAGCTTATTTGTCCTAAGGTCGAGCTTCCCTACGCATATCTGATGGCGTGCCTCGTTCTTCACCGTCCTGGCCTGATGTCGGCGCCCAGTGCTGTTGATGTTCCCGTTCCTTTTATCCAGCTGTTGGAGAGGAGCAAGTGGCTTGGGAAGAAATTCAGTGATGTACAACAAGAACTTCAAGTTCGTAAGAGCTGGGAGTTCTTCAAATGCTTTCCTCACTTTTCGGGTCGCTATGGCGACGTGTTGGTCGACGAGGAGAAACCTAAAAGTGACCGGACTGTTCTTGACATTGGTTGTTTCCGTTGGTTGGTGAACATCCGTGTCGGATATCTTGTTCTCCGGGTGAAGACTCGGTGCCATATAGAGCCTTATCTCCCTTGCCGTTTTGCTCGTCAGTTCGGCTATGACCAACTATATGTTGGGAATCCCAGCCGAAGTTTAAGGTTCGAGGGAGGGCTTATTGACGGCGTACGAGCATGGCTGTGGACTATGGTGGGCTGCACCGGAGCCCGTTTTGCTCTCCCCTCATATAGGCGTAAGCCTATGATCACTTTCTTGAGTTGCAAGTGGTTCCTTTCTGCCTATGAATTCATAGGTGTGAGGAGCCTTTCAGAGTTGCAGTCCGATCGCTCGGTTCAGGCTGCTATTATGGCTACTCGCAAGGCTGAGCTTGCTCGGAAGCAGGGGAAGAGGCCTGCCCACTCTCCTCTTCCAAGCAAAGCTGATGATGAGCTCCTCACTATGGATGGCGACGAGACTCTTGAGGAGGGATATGTGGACATAGACACCGACCAAGAAGAACTTGATGCAGGTTTGTCATGCCCTTTGATTTCCTCTCTCAACTCCAATTGGTATCAACGAAATATCTTGTTCGTTTAATGAAATGAACATTATCATTTCAGGTAGGACTGTCGATGATCATGGGCCACTTGCTTCCTGTTATACGAGCTCGGGGCCTGACGACCGAGCTCCGACGTGTAGCGAGTCCGTGCATGACCGACCTGTTAGTTTCAGGAGGGCTGGTACTTCGAAGAGGAAGAAGACTGCTCACAAACCATATGTCGGTCAGCGTCCTTGTGGAGTAGATTTAGGAGACGTTGCCGATGGAGAGGAAGGTAACATCTTTTTGAACATACCTTTATCACTTCAAAGTGTTTTACCCTTTGGGATTCATGATTATGTTTTATGTTCCTGGGATCTTTGAAGAGGGTGAGCTTCCACTGGATCCAGTATTCCCTGGATCCAACAACATGGATTGCTTCATGCAACAAATGTGCGACGCTCTTCGTGATTGCTCCCTGGGCATTTACCTAAATATTGATCTTGAGCCGGCGAGTAATGTTGAGCCCACCGTCCCATATTCAGGTATATCTCCATTCGAGATGATACCCTCCTCAATAGTTAAGGAATTCATGCTTATTTTGCGCTTTGCTCTCTTTCAGAATATATGACGAACCCAAGAGCGGATATTGGGGAAAGAGAATCTTCTGCTCATGCTGCAGGTATTTCTTTTCCCCTCTTCCCTATTTCCTTATGCATCTTTCCAACATTTCGGTTGTCGTGCAGATGTCGTGATGGAAAATCCAGCTGAGGATGGAGCTTTTCCGGATGTAGGTTTTGAGGGACAGGGGCATGCTCCTGTACCCAGTTTCTCGAAACCCGATGCTGGATTATTGGCCGACATGTTGGCCGAACAGACTTCCGGAGGGACTGTGAGACCACTCTTTAGGAGTGATTCATTCACAGGTATATATCCGATTCCCTTTCATTTTCTTTTTCTTTCATCCCACTTTTCTTTACTTCTCTAAATTTCCATTTTGACTATAAAGAAGTGTAACTATAGGACCAGGCGTAGTGCCTGATACCACCATAGCTTCGGGCGTTTTCCCACCTCCGCCGAGTGGTACGACTGATTTGCCCACGGGGGTTGATATACCCTCCATGACCAATCCTGTCGTTACTTCGGAGTCTGTCGGACCTCAACCCGAGGGGACTTCCACCGGCATAGGTATACCTCGAACTTCCCCTTCGGGTTTTATGATTGTATTTGATAGTCCCTTAGCTTCCCCTTCTTGTTGCTTGTAGGATCCCGATCCCCTCTATACGAGCGTGTCCACGCTCTTTTGGTCGATACCGATCCAGACAGAGATGTTTTCCGTATGGATCATGGCTTTTTCACGGCCTTTTATAACGGCATGATTGAGAAGCTTCTTCACAGAGAGTACTGTTTGGATCAGTTCAGGTGTTCTTTTTCTCGCCACATGATGATGATGAGGGAAGAAGGACACCCGGAGTTGGCCGATTCTTTCACTGCCGAATTCGCTGTTCTGGAGTCAGAGATCCAAGAGCTGAGGGAGTTGAAGGCTGGTGGAGCTTCCTCTTTTGTATCCTCTCAGATGGAGGATAGGCTAACACAATGGAATGACTTGAGATCTTCCATCGGCAGCGAGCTTCGATCACGTGAGCATTCTGTTGCGCAGCTGATGGCTACCTTAGCGAAGAAGGACGCCAGCAGAGCCGAGTTACTCAGCTCCCTGGATTCCACCCGTGAAGAGATAGCTAGGCTGAAGGAGGCCTTGGGGCGCGCCAAAGAGTCCGCTACTATTATCACCGAGGACCTGGCTGGATTAGAGCGTTCTCGTGAATGGACGCTTGATAAGCTGGGATCGACACAGGAGGGATTGATGAAGCTGCAAAGTGAAGCCGCGGAGGTCTTAAGCAGTTCCGAAGACTCTGTCCGAACTAGCTGTAGGCGTCAAAAATTGCCGATAGGTCCCCACAAACAGCTAAGTGTTAACGAGCGACGATGAACGTCACTTCCCGGTTCACAAGAGTTCAAATGACGTCGGTGAGCGCCTGAAGTGAACCGACGGACTACGTGAGCCAACAGAATCTCAGAATAACGGGGATACGGACTGACCGAAAACCCCGCAACCGCTGCAAAAGGAGCAACGCCCTCCGTGTCCCGATTACCACACTGGTAATCCAACCAATGGGATCTACAGAGCTCGTCGTCGGGCTTCCAACGCACCCGGAATCAGTCAAATCCAAGTCCGGATGGAAGTACTACAGCGAAAACACCGTGGAGCGTCTCGGATAACACGAAACACCCCCGGGGGTGTCTCAGAAAATCCGAGACACCCCAAGGGTGTCTCGAAAATCCCGAGACACCCAGGGGTGTCTTGGAATTTCCGAGACACCCTTGGGGTGTCTCGGAATTTCCGAGACACCTAAGGGGGTGTCTCGGATTTTTGGGCACCCCCCCTCTCCTTGTGGCTATAAATAGCCCCCCTTGGCCTCCTTTGTGAGGGGCTCCGGATTTTGCTCTTGGCTTGGCTCCTCTCTTGATTTTTGGCCTTGAGCAAGATCTGAATTTTGAAGCGGCGAAGCCCTGCCGGAGTGAGGAGTCGAAGTTCTCAAGGGAGCGGCGAAGCCCTGCCGGATCGAGGAGTGAGAGTTCTTCATCAACCATCATTCACTCTCTTTTTCTTTTCCTTGGTATTACCCTTCGCAGGTAATACTAAGAAGAGCTAGTGTCTCGTTTTAGCCGAGATATAAGCTTTAAAACTTCTAAGATCTCACGCGGATCGACGAAGTTCCGTTTCTATATCCCTTCGCGGATAGACGAAACTCTGTCGGATTTTCCCGGAAAGGATCTTGATCGACCGGCGGTCCACGGATATCTACATCCCCGTCACAGGCTAAAGACCCACGCAAGCGAGACCGCACCAAAATGGGATCTCATGTTTATTTTCGATAAAGTTGTAATATTTTGTTTTCATTTAATTCTATTGTAACGATTGAAGTTGTAACAGATCTCAAAAAAAGCAATGAAAACAGCAACTTTTCCCGAAAACAAGCTGGCGACCACAGTGGGAGCCAACGAACTCGCCGCCGAGATCGTCGTGACGCAACCGGCTTTCAAGGTCCGGGTGAATGAAGAGATCGAATACGAGTTCGGTCAGTAGAAGTTCGAAGAGTACCTCTCCTCCTCCTCCTCCAGATCCGCCTCTCCAAGCAGGCACGGTAAGACTCCATCTCCCCGAAGGGCTCGCGGGATCTCCAGCTCTAATATCCAAGATCCCATCGCTGTTGCTACCTCCGCACCACGCAACGCCCCTGCGTCGTTCAGCGTGGTCGAGGTCGCAACTCCAGCTCTCCCTCCCGCAACAAAGGTGACGGTTGGAGTTGCTCCAACCATGTCAAAGAGGGCGCGCCAAAGACGACGTCAAAACCTCGCTCGTCAGATGGCCAAGGCTTTGGAGCCGATGGACGGGATCCGTTACAACATGGATCTGAAAGCCAGGCAGCGCCAAGAGCGGCAACGGTGAACAATTAACTCCTCCTCTAAAGCGGAGACAAGTGAAAGGATCCGTGTCAAGAGGACGCGCTCTACCCTCGAAGAGCGAATCAAGAAACGCCGCGCTTTGCTTGCGCACGCCCAACTCCTTCTGCACGAAACGAAGGAGATGCAGAAAGAAGAGGCGGTCAAAAAGCCGTCCACACACAAATGGGCTTGGATGCCAAAGCCAAAAGCAACACCTAAGGTGGAAGGGGACAAGATTGTCATCCGGCCTACTTCAAATCCAGATCCCGTTCTTGCATCGGAGTTCAGCAAGAATGTGGATCACACAAGAGCCAGAATCCCTTTGAAGGGTCGCCTCGGTCCTTTACCGGAAAACCGAGGTAAAGTACCCGTCAAAGAGCGATTGGGACCATTGAAAGGTCCCCAAATGACAACTCAGACTGGGGGTGATATCAATCCCCCCAAGAAAGATGAAAGAAAGAAAGCCTCTGTTGCCGACCACATCGGATTACGGGTCGAAGTACAAGAGCCCATTAAGTTTTCACGCTCACAAAAGCGTAAACTTGAACGCGCGACTCTTGAAAACGCTAACAAAGCGTCGTATCCCTGTTTCCGGTAAAAGTTGCTGTTTTCATTGATGTTCTCTTTTTCGAGATCTGTTACAACTTTGAGCGTTACAACAGAATAAAATGAAAACAAAAGGGTTACAACTTTAACGAAAATAAACACGAGATCCCGGTTTGGTACGGTCTCGCTTGCGTGGGTTGTTGGCCTGTGACGGGGACGTCGATATCCGTGGACCGCCGACTTTTCAAGATCCTTTCCTGGAAAATCCGGCAGAGTTTCGTCTATCCGTAGAGGGATATAGAAACAGAACTTCATCGATCCGCGTGAGATCTAAAAGTTATAAGCGTATATCTCGGCTAAAACGAGATAATAGCTCTTCTTAATGTTGCCTGCGAAGGGCAACACCAAGGAAAAGGATGGGTGAATGAAGGGAGCTGATGAAGAACGCCTTACTCCTTGCTCCGGCAGGGCTTCGCCGCTATCTTGCAGACTCTGACTCCTCACTTCGGCAGGGCTTCGCCGCTCTCTTGCAGAACAATCCTTGGCTAAGATAATTCAGCCTTGAATTGAGAGCAAAATCAGGAGCCCCTCACAAAGGAGGCCCTAGGGGCCTATTTATAGGCGAACAAGAGGAGGGGGGCTGATGTGAGACACCCCCTAGGGGGTGTCTCGGGCCTGCCGAGGCCCATTTGGGTGTCCCAACGCAGTCCGAGGCTGTGCCGTTGTTCTGCCGTTGTCCTGCCGTTGACTCGCCGTTGACTCGCCGTTGACTTTTCGTCCGAACTCAGATTTGAGTGATTTCAGATGCGTTGGAATCGTGACGATGAGCTCTGTAGGCCCCGATGGTTGGATTATCCGTGGGGTGATTGGGGCACAGCGGGCGTTGGTCCAATTGCGGTGATCGCGGGGTTTTTGGTCAACCCGTATCCTCGTGATTCTGACGTTCTGTCGGCTCACGTAATCCGTCGGTTTGCTTTAGTCGCTCACCGGCGTCATTTGAGCTCTTGTGAACTGGGTAGCGATATCCAATCGTCGATCGTTAACACCGAGCTATGAGTGAGGACCTATCGGCAATTTTCGATGCCTACAGATACCCCCTCCAAAGTGTTTCGGACTCGTTTCTTTTATAGAAGAGACCGGAATACTTTGGATATGATTGGTCCAGCCTTCAGTCGGCCTAAGGGACCTGTGGTTCGCTTCAACTCTCGGCTCTTTCGATCTTCGGTTTATCCGGTGCTTTGTCGAATAACCGAAGTTGTTCCGGCGCTGCGTTTATCGCCTGGCCGTCGTCGGAGTCTCGAGTCTACAGCTGATGAGTTGAGTTTAGGTCGTGTCATTAAGTTGACTTTTGAACTTGCTATCCCCGTCACATCGTGTTGACTTGAGGGTTTCGGTTGACTTTTTGACGCAACGCGCTGTCCGGCGTTGACCTAAGGTTACGCGTTGACCGGCATCCGCCTTAGGGTTTTGGAACCGCATGGGTTGACTTTTGTCGTCACGTGTTGACTTTCGTCGCCACGTGTTGACTTTTGTCGCAACGCGCTGTCCGGCGTTGACCTAAGGTTACGCGTTGACCGGCGTCCACCTTAGGGTTTTGGAACCGCTTGGGTTGACCTTCGTCGTCACGTGTTGACTTTCGTCGCCACGTGTTGACTTTTGTCGCAACGCG